>JAVSBT010491639.1:0-20503 GCA_033118115.1 Pharyngocirrus eroticus
TTTTTTTTAAATGAGGGTTGGGGTATTTTTATTTTTATTGTATCTTCTATTTCAATTTAGAAATTTCCATTTTGATATTTTTTTTTTATTAAATTTGAAAAAAAAAAATCTTGTAATAATTAATATTTTACTTTTTGGCTATAGAATATAATATACAATTCTTTTTTAATCTTTAGTAAATATTTGAGATAAACTTCTATTTCGATTGAGAAATTCTAATTTTGACAAAAAAATAATTTTTTTTTTCGGTTTATAATCAGAAATTTGGTTTTGAAAATTGACTGTGGGATTTTGTCCTGTGGGATTTTGTCCCAGTATAATAAAACTGTTGGATTTTGTCATGTGGGATTTTGTCCGGATACCCACTACTCGATTGCCAGTTTAGTTTTGTCTCTTATTGTTTTTTTTACAATGATATCAAAACGTGATTTAAGGTAGAATTTACACTTGTGACAGAAATTATGATTAGAAATCTACTATTCATAACTGCAAAGACATTTAAAAATAAAAACCTTTATATTTCGTCCAAAAAGTTTTGAACTAAAATTGTGCTGTTTTGTATTGAAACTACAAGGAAGTAACTTTAAGGTCTATATTTTCTAACAAAAGCGTATGTAGGCGGATGTTTGCCATGAGTCACTAACTTTGAATTCAACCCTTACTAAATACACATCTACGACAGCCGTTAGTTTTGCCCCAAACCTGAGGGGCATAACAATCATGGAATATGCGAGAGACAAAAAGGTGAGAAAATGATAATTCCTATTTCCTAAAGGTTGCATGATCATATTTTGTGCATCACAATTTTCTTTTAAAAGAAAAAAACACATCAATTGATAGATTATATTGTGTGCAACAAAATTAATAAATACAGTCAAAAATACTGTGATATGATTTATATATTCATGGCAACACATTAATTGTAACTATCTGTCTCATTTTTGTATTATTCTATCAGGGAAAAGTCCGCCCTAAACAAAGTAAAAGGGTTTCGAAGGAAGATGGCACATCACCGGGGTGTCCTGAAAATGCCGAGTTTACATGGGAAGCAAATGTTTCCAAACAGTTACCACAACCAGTTGTAAAGCATAGTAAATCAGGTGAACATGTTGTTAAATCAACAAAGCGGAAGGACCAAACATGGCATGAGAATGCATTTGAAGCAGTTGCCATGCAACAAGGATCCGCGGTATTACAAGGGCCGCATCCCGTAACCTTGCAACTATTACACGGAACGGGCGAGTACACTCTTGGATCACCACAACAACAACCCGACACAACAGGTGATTCTGGATGTTCAGCACAAACGTGAGTTAATAAATAGCATAATTATTATTCATCGTTGTCTTAAATAATATAGTTCGTTTAACCAGCTTTGGTATGCATATCTTTTTAACCCACAGGCATTGACAGTTTCATGATGAATTACACCCTAAACTCAGATAACATGTGTGTCTCGCATTTGGCGAGATTTGGGATTAATGTATTTATTATTAATGTATACCCTGTAAACAATATTAGTTTGGGCCTAACAATGTCCCAAATAGGCTGAACATTTAGGCCTCAGTTGGGCTACCCAGAGTACCAGTTAATTGTGTCCACCAAAGCGACACAGGCGAAAATGGACTAGCCCACTGGGTTGAAATTGGGTTCTGGATAGGCTTTAATCAATACTTGGCTCCTTACTGGATCCTTACTGGGTCCTTACTGGGACCTTACTGGGTCCTTACTGGGTCCTTACTGGGTCCTATATGTAATATAAACGGAGGCAAAATTGGGCTAACAAATTGGAACGATGTCCATATTTTCTGCAGGGGTGAAACAGGACCCAGCTGGGCTGGCCTCCTAGGATGAACATAAATTCGGGATGGGCTTCAATTCATACTCAAAGTGGCACAGGTAATTTTGTCCACCAGGCGGTGGACTAACTTAACCAGGTCCCACTTGGAAAAGCCAAACTTGGGTCCGAATGTTCAGCCCAATTGGATCCTCCTAGTTAGGTCCAAACTAATACTGGGTATATACTAAAGCCAAGCTACAGCCCTCATAAGTTCTTTTTGACAAACCCACATTGGTTACAGTTGAGCAAATCCACCAAATTGTATAGCCAATTTTAAAACCAATGTTCAGCCCAATTGGGTCCTGGTGTAGTTCCAGCTGGGTCCTGTTTTTCCCCAAATGACTAAATCAACTAGGTCCCACTTGGTCAGGTCCAATAGGGATCAAATGTGCATCCTAAATGGCACCGCGCTAGGACCCATGTTCAACCCAGTTGGGACCCTCTTTTAGTCCATATAAAACCCTGCATTGATTTTAGCCTATCCCGTATCAACTTTTAGCCGAGTTTAACAAGTGGGATAGCCCAGCTAATTATACATTTTTTCTTAGAAAAATCATCCCTAGTATAGAAAGTGTCAGTTGACATTCACATCAAAGTGAATTATGTGAAGAAAGGGAAGGTTAAGAGATAATTACGTACTTGACTAGACTTGTATTCTCATATAGACTCTAGTATGGGAATTTTTAATGTTTATGTAAAAGAAAGGGACCGTATCTATTTATTTAGTTTTATCATTAGGGATCAAAAAAAGTGAGTTCCCATTCTGGGGCCAGTGGCCAGTTCCTAAAAATTTGAAAAAATATTATATCCAACAATGAAAATCAAACACTTATAAAAGAGCTCACAAAGTCAAAAAGAAAATCCAGATGAAACATAATGTTATTTCAGGTGATACTTGATAGACTTACTGTTTCTTCAGAAGTAAAATGTAGTGCATAGATTAAATAATCTGTTCTCGGCACACCTTTTATTGTGAAAAAATTGCAAAAATTGGCTGCCATTTCGTCACATGCGAACGCAAAACGCAAATAACAATGTCTGAAAACAATGGCGTTATTAGTCTCAAAATTCTCTGAAATCTTTCCTGACAATAGACTTGAACTATAACCCTCCCAGGACTCTGTGGGAGATCAGATCTACGGAACTGAAGAGATAACCCTGATAAGATAAGACATATAGAATACAATAGAAAAGCTCTATCTACCACTTACCCTTTTGAGAAAATGGCAACCAAAGTTTTGAATCACAATAACTTTTTCATTTTTGTTGGATTTATTCCATTCTTGCTGGAAGACCTCTCAACAATAAGTGCAAGTCACTTAAACACATATGGTTGAGAGACCAACGTTAATACTTATACCTAAAGATTCGGCGGTCAAAGGTTTAATTCATGTTAAAATGAGCCTCTTTTTTTTAAGTGCATCAAAAAAAGAAGTTGACAAAATCGTAATTTTGGAAGTAGCGTTGGCGGTCACAATCCTCTTACTGATTGCCACACTGGTTACCTTGACGACAATAATAATGATACCTAAAACAAGTAAGCAATTTTACGTTTCTTTTTAAACATAATGCATTCGACTACTTCACTTCTTTGTACAATTTTGATTATGTTCTAGTCAACTTGCTACCCTTCAAACTTTAAGAGATGCAAACTGTTTTTAATACTTTAAGAGAGACACACATTGACTGCTATGTAAAGCAGGAAGTTAATGTACCTTTCCACAAAAGTCAAAACTCTTTTGAAATAGTTTCTTTTGTATCCACCCATCCTTAGGAAATACGATAGCATCTAACAGCCAGTAAAACGCCCTATTCAACTTTCTAAATCATCTTTTGTTCTTTTAGCAAAAGTGAAGAAGGAACCTTGCGTTTCAGGTAGAGTATTATCCTGTCATAGTTCTTAAAAATAAATGATTAAGAAAGTATGTATCTTATGTATTCTTTTTTCCGTAACAAATGACTGATATTTCAAATTATGTATACATATTTGTAAACAGGGTCTCAGGAGAGAAAACTGTTATCAATTGGGATAACTTGTGTGATGTATAGAAAAGAATTTTAATTGCACTTTTAAATACTAATTAAAATCATATTTCTAGTGCTGTACAATTCCACTTTGCGAATGAAGAATTTGACATACACTGCAAACTTACAGTCAGCTTCTACCAGAGAATATGAAGCTCTATCCCGGTGGTTCTGCAAAGACGTAAGTTAAATTTTTAAGCATATTTAGGGATGGAAAACATCAAATAAGCACCAATATCTTTTTTTCCCCCCTTTTCTTTTATGTATAAAGACATAAAACTTTTCTTAGATATTACCTTTAGTATAAGTAGAACTATAAAAAAAGGTATTTGTACGACTGATCTAGACAGGTTTTGACATGGAAAAATGACCGGTAGAAAGTGTTAAAAAAAGTACTTGTAAAAGCTGGTGTTAAAGTTTTTAAAATGTTTGATGTAACCTTTGATATGAACATTGGACTGTGAAAGATTTCGTTCGGGTCTCTTGTAAAGTGCATCATGATTGTTAATTGTTTGGTAAAAAGCCTTCAAATAAAAAGAGGTTACAAAGATAGAATATCAATATACATACTTAACGCCCACCTTGAACATACCATGTAGTGAAAAGTTTGGAAGAGGGATGTATAATTATACATCAAGTTCCTTGTGAAAGTCAATTCTTGAACTATACAAGATGACTAACTAAAATAAGGGAATAGAGAACATGTTTGGGTAGAACATGTTAGATAAAAAAAAACTCTTGATATAACTGATCTGTCTTCTAGGTGACTGCATTATTTTTTCTCATGGTTGTATGTAGGCCACCACATACCCTTAATTTATAGGAGAGGGTGGGGCAAGGTGGGCCATTTTTCAGAACAAAACTAAAATAAAAATAAAGCAGAATACAATGTCTGTAAAATAAAGACATTATACAGAAGGAATGTTACTCTGCCTTTTCCCTAAATGAATACGAATCAAAAATGGTGTTATTTGACATCAGAAATATAATATAGTTAGGGGCCATCCATAATTGTCATCATTAACTCAAGTGTACAAACTGTACACTTTTTTCTGACCCCCCTCCCCCCCTAAAGTGTACATTAAATGTTGGTTTTGAAATACTGCCACTTGTATCGAATATAATGGAATATAAATTGATTGTGTCTGATATTGTTATACTGTAATCTAACTATGTAGTTGCAAAAAAATAATATATTATTATTTAAAAAAAAAAAATTAAAAAAAAAAACATTTTCAAAAAGTGTACGTTGGCCTCGAACCCCCTCCCCCCAGCGTACGTGTCGTACGCTCGGGTTAAAAACTTTAACACCAGCTTTTACAAGTACTTTTTTTAACACTTTCTGGATGGCCCCTTAATAAGTCTTGGTCAAACAAACACATATTTTAATCTTTAAATGATTGCGACAAACACCCTTTAAACTAATTGTGTATTACAACTTCTTTCATTATGGTGCATTGAAGATAAATAATACAAAACTAGAGAACATTTAATGAAGATTACAAAAAAAGTATGGCAAACAGAGTCATATTTGAGATAAAATGTTTATATAATTATGCACATAGCAAAATGTCATAAGTGACAACTTTAAGTTGAATTCACATTAATATGAATTCTATTTTCTGTTTAAAATACATCATTTAAATTCCTTTCTTTAGTTAGGCCTCTATGAAGTTCTATAGATACTTTGCATGGTGTCCCACCATGACTTCATGTCAGAAACAAAGTCAACAAGTGCAGACAGTTTTGAATTCACACATTTTCACTCATTTACAAGCTAGCTTAGTGCACTATAGTGTCACCACTGTACTGTGATGATTATTACTTAGCTGTCACCTATGCAATCTTCATGGTAGGAGAAAAGGTTGCAAGTAGCAAAAAAATTACTTTTGATAGGTAAAAAGGGATATTTTGGTACAGCAGGTGAAGCTTCCTCTGAAACTTCTGATAATTTCTTGGAATTTGAAATACCAATGAAACTGTCACTAGATATCAACATTTTTATTCTGCCTTTCTTTTTTACTCAAAAAAGTGCTAGGGTCCATGGTGCCCCACCGTCCATCGTGCCCCACCGCCCATCGTGCCCCCCCCCCTAGTGTTGACAGCTGTTATGTGAGGAATTCAAATATATGTATTTTATAATGACTCACTTTTGGCTACTCATCTTCAAGAATTACAGAAGCTACCTCGAACACTGCTTCAATATAAAGTGTTTGAGCCATAGAATTTGATTTCTAAAGAACACCGCGGCTTGGTGAACATTGTGAAACTTTTTGGTAAAGTGTTTATACACATACATGTACATGCAGCACAGTGTGAATGTTTTCATACAATTTTTTTATTTTTTTTCGCAGTTTCACATTTAATGCGAACTATTTTATTGAAATAAAAAAATTGAAAGGCTCCCATGTTTTTGATTTCCTTGATAAACATAGATGCAGTCTTACAAACATACGAAATAAAAACAGTGAACCAAAATTAGACCTTTCTATTCTGCACATGAATAATCATTATCAATAAGATTTGTCTTCACAATCCATTATCATGATTTATTAAGGGGCCATGAAAGTCTTATTCATGAACAAATGTCTTAGATTATCATTTTCGATAAAAAAATGCAGCTATTAATTTAACATTATACAAAAACACTTAACAAGGGAACAATCCAAAAATGATATTTTATTCTTTTTTGAAGCCACATGAACAATGTTAAAATTTCAAAATATCGATTTTTTTTTTAAAATCCATTAGAGCTGTCATATTGTGTCCGAGAATTCATAATATCCCTTTTCGAAATGAAAATATGACTGTTTGAACAGATGATTTGAATTTACTGAAAAAATAGGCCATTATGAAAACTTCTAGTTTTTAGCCCACTTTGTCATTTCAGACAGCCACCTTTTTCTTAGTTAAAGTTATAACAAAATATATCAAAGCCTGCAATCAAAGATGATGCTGCTGATTATGATAACCTAAGAAAAAAAAAGTTCATGTGGCTTGAAAAAATATGAAAACATTTTCTAATATTTTGATGCAGGTGAATGTGAGTGATAGCAAACTGTGGCTAAAGATGTCCTTAATCTTAAAATGTCTAATTTCATAGCTTTATTTCTTACGAAAATTACGATTTGTGCTTATGCTCGTGCAATTAAAAAAACCCTACTCTAAATCAAACCTTTATTCCAGTTATTAAGTGGTGTACAGAAATACACAGAGCCGACCAGCTGTTCACAGCCCTCAGCACCATGTAGTGTCAAAGGATTTAAGTCAGTATTCTATTCAGTATTCATTCAGATTTGTTTACGTTGTAAGGGAAACAACGCTTTATAGAATAAAAGATATAAAATGTACATGTATTAGGGCTTAAAGAACTCTAGAACTGTCCTTTTTGGGTCCTTGTTGCTACTGCACAACATAATGTTATTGCAAACCATGTTTGCAGATCTATATTATTAGAAGTTTAAGATAAATTTACTTAATTATACCTGTTTATATATTCATCTAATTTGGGGAATGAATAAACAAAAAGTATACAGGTAAAATAGCTGAGTATATTAAAAACACTAAAGGCCTGACGAATGGCTAACCCTAGTGTACTATTAACAATTATAGAGCATCATACATTGAGATTAAGCTATGAACCTATGATACGTCTATATGGACTATTTACATAATCATATTATATGTGTGCATACATATTTTGCGTCATTATAGTGAAGGCAGCGTGAAGGTAACTTTTGAATTTTCTGAGGTGGTAAATGAAAACGCTGTTTCATCCGATGAAGAAATGAGTCGACAGATGAAAGACAAGATGACACAAGTTATCACAGATGCCAAGCAAGGTAAACTTATAGTATTGAAGTCTTGTAAAAATTTAGATATAACATGTTATTACTCAGTTCGAATTGAAAATATACAAAACGTCATCAAAGGAAATATCAAAAGTTCCAAATAGCTAAGGAGTATACGATAACACAACGCAAATAATTTGACGGAGGTTTTAGTTGGCTACATTTTTTTTATTGATTATGATCAGATGCATTACCATTGCACACAATCTTGTCTCTGGTTTCTTTAAACTGTTCTTTTATGGTCTCAAAATATGACATTTATTGATGTTTTTTATCTTTCACAAGAAAATGTTTTTTTCAATTTTTGAAAATGAAAAATATGCATGTTATGATATTTTTCTATGCCTTCTTTATTTTTGTTTCATCAATATAATTTTCAGGAAATGATTCAGAAAACATCTTCATCAATGATCCAGAAAGTGAATCCATGGAACTAACCATTGCTGAAAAAGTTTCATGTATGATATATTTTTTCTATCAGATGCCAAACAGTATAATTACAAATGCATATAATCATTATGATTCATGCCTATATCTTTATTTTATTTACCTTTTTTATAAACAATTTATCTGTTTCATAAAAAAGTATATTGAAAGATACTAAAGAAGACCAAAATAACGTGTTCATTATTCTTATTCGAAATAAATTAACACAATGGAAAAAGGGGGGAGGATACTCTATCATTTATTGTTATTATTTACTTCTTCATATATTGCAGTAATTGAATGTGATCCTGTAAGAATTCCCATGCACTCAAGTTTAGTTAATGGAATCCCTTATCCCATGTTTTCTGGAGAAAATGTGACGTTAAGATGTGACTATAGATACAAATTTCCTGATGGAAGCCGTCAAAGGACAATCAGTTGTATGGAAAATGGGGAACACAGTCAAGATGTGGGGATTTGTGAAGGTTGGTGTTTAATTTTCTTTGTAGATACAGCTTTATGCCCTATACAACTTATAAATCTGTTATACAGACATGTGATGTTTATATTTTTTAGTGATATTTAGTTGCATTGAAGAACTGACAAGTGGTCACAAACACCGTATTAACAGCATTTTCCTATACTGTTGATGAAAATAAAAATGAAACAGTATTAATACAGTTATTGGATTATTAGGAAAGCCCTTCAAAATACCACATAATTTTAAAGTTTTTGGAAAGCCTACAAAGTGTGCTGACTATACAACAACCAATAGACTATATTTCCTTTCTGTTTTATCTTTTCCATATAGATGCAGGTTTTGGGAATCAATTTGTAAGATATCCTGCATGTATGATAGTTGATCCTGGTAAGTACACTATAGAGGCCTTTGAAATCTGATATACAAAATAATTAGACAGACTGTTTATCTTTTGTATTTTCTAAATATCTCAAGTACTATTCTCTTATAGTATATTTTTTTGCTATGGTTGGTTTTGAATGTTTGGTAAGCAAAACTGGTATTTTCTTAATTTGAGTGCATTGTGTACATCTACATAGACACGTTTTGAACTGATAAATGCTCCTGCTATGAATAATCAAACATTCTAAAATATGTTTTCTCAGTATGATTTTGTAACATCAATCATTATCTAAGACACATTTTAATACTTTATCTTCACAATTGTGTATTTTAATAGTTTAATAATGATTGTAAAGTGCCTTTGAGAATTATCATATGCATAAACATGTCGCCATCTAAATGCTTTTTAATAATAATGATACTAATTACAATTATTTTCATAGTTGATGGTAAATGGGGATCTTGGAGTAATTGGTCCTCTAGCAGTGGAGATTGTGAAACTAAGAATGTCACCAGGGAGAGACATTGTAACAAACCAAAGCCAGCACATGGGGGGCTACCATGTGAAGGAATTAATATTGAAGAAATGATTGTAAAATGCACTGGTAAGTAAGTTAATATCAACAGAGCAGAACAGAAGAGAATATCATTATTCATAATATTGATATGTTTACCAACTTTTCTTACACAAAGAAATGAGTTATAATGATTAGCTTTAAGGTAGCGAAATATATTAAACTCTGTTACCAACAATTATAGTTAAAATCAATGGCAATCCTTATTTGTTAAAATCAATTTTAAAGTAATTCATTTTTTGCTTGAAACCTTATCTTTCTAATATTTTAAATATGTATATATTTTCCTTGTCAAAGTTGGTGGTAAATGGGGGTTATGGAGTGCATGGACATCTAGGTATGGCAATTGTGAAACAAAGATCATCACAAGAGATCGAAACTGTAATATTCCAAGAGAAGGAGGTTTACCTTGTGAAGGCAGTAGTTCTGAATCACAAATCGTAAACTGTTCAGGTAGCTTTTTACTTCATTTTCAAAATATTGATGGCTTATTAATCTTAACTCGTTTTTGAATCAAAATTTTCATTCCTTAAAAAATAATGAAACAAACCAAAAATCTAAAATGTCTGGAAGGTTTTTTTTCAAGGTTCGATGAATCATTTATCCTTGAGATACATTTCTTTGGCAATTCGCAAAGGCTTGAATTACTTAAAATGTTGGTTCCCTTTGATACTTATCTTGCCATAGTAGTGTTTCTTTTATATCAGGTGGCGACACCTGTTGGTTATAAGGTCATGTTATGATCTCTACATACCTGTATATCAGTTTTTCAAATCGTGACGCTCAGATAAGGACCTCTGGTGGTAGACTTTAATGATGAAAACTAAAACCAATAATTTTCAACGTTTTTTCAACGATTGAAGATTGATTGAGATAAGTATTGTTCAATGTGTGAAATTAACATTGAATTACAAATATTTGTGTTTCATTGTTATACCACTGACAGTACTCAATAATATTTTATAGCTGATGGTAACTGGGGCCTTTGGAGTTTGTGGACTACTAGTTATGGCAATTGTGATACCATGAATATCACTAGGGAGAGACACTGTGACAGTCCTATACCTAGAGGTGAAGGTTTACAGTGTGAAGGAAATGACACTGAAACACAACTGGTTAACTGTACTGGTAAGTTTGAGGGGTAGCCAATATGTATTGGATTCAAGCTTAGCAAAGTTATTAACCTCATGGTGTTTGGCATCAGATCTGTAGTTACGAATGTTGTTCTTTTATATATTTCAACCATTATCAATCACCCCCTTCATATGTTTGGTATACACCACAAACATTGTTGAAAAGTGGATACTTTTTCAAGTTTAATTATAAAAACCCCTGTCTCCATATTTAACTTTACTCAAAAAAATAAGACAAGTCCATTGTACAAACTGATTGTAATACTAATAATATCTATCTATTCTTGCATTATTAGTTGATGGAAACTGGAGCTCCTGGAAAGCATGGACTTCTAGTATAGGAGACAATAAAACAACCATCATCACTAGGGGGAGACAATGTGACAATCCTTTGCCTTCAGGTGGTGGATTACCATGTGACGGAAATAGCACTGAAATCGAAGTTATCAACAGTCCATGGACTGGTTAGTTGTGACAACAATCAAATATACTCTCATAATTATTTAATTTTGCCAATAACTGTAAGCAGTCATTCGATTATCAGTAAACTTGATGTTTAAAAATAAAAATAAAAATGTTTTTTTATATACTAAAGGTGTCTCAGGATTTTAATCTATAGTCTAAGTGGCAACTGGAATTCATTTTGAAGATCTCTACGGGAATTTAACATTGGCAATCTGGTCTCAATGCTTTTGATGCCACTTTGACCATATTCTGGCCATATTCTGACAATATTATTCCCCATTCCATTCCCGACCCCCCTTACCCCCAAACCCCAGAGATTTAATCTATGATTTCAATTTAAACAAAACAATATCTAGAGGGTTGAACAAAAGAGACAATATAATATACAAAAAAAGATGTATCTTAAAGCAATACATGAAATTCGAAAATTATGTGCCTTTGCTTTTTGATAAGGAGTTAACATTGATGGTAATTGGGGACCTTGGAATGAATGGACATCAAATCATGGAGACTGTGAAACTATGGATATCACCAGAGTGAGACACTGTGACAACCCTACACCTATAGGCAGTGGTCTACCATGTGAAGGAAATGACACTGAAACACAACTTGTTAACTGTGTCGGTTAGTTAATGGATTGTTTATATGTACAAAACTAAGTCATGCCCCTAATCAGTATTTCAATAAGTATTGGTGGCAATTTTTTAAGATTCTAAATTACAAAGCTTATATCAACAGTTATATGGGTTGCACTCCAGTTAAAAAAAAAATATTCTATAAAGGCTAACATTTCCCTCTACACCATAACTATTCGGTCAAGTTTCTGATACTGTTCATTTATACTTTGCAATGTTATAGTTGATGGAAACTGGGGCCCTTGGAATCCTTGGACTTCTAGTATAGGGGATAATGGAACTACCATCATCACCAGGGCGAGACACTGTGACAACCCTTTGCCTGCAGGTGGCGGGTTACCATGTGAAGGAAATAATACTGAAATTGATGTAATAAGTACTCCCTGGACTGGTTAGTAATACATATGTTATTCAATTCAAAATAAACTTAGTTGATTTTGGATAGCTCTTTTTAATCTATGTTTTGAAATGATCCTCAGACATGATAATGTCTATTATCAGGCAATATCAACATAAAGATATTATATTATGGCGTCATTAAAGATCTCCTGTTAACATTACACTTAAAAAATAGTTGAAAGGGCAGCTTGGGTATTCTTATTAACAAGGAAGACAACATCGGAAATTCGCTAGTGATGTTAATGTCCTATCAACAATGTAATCATTCATCAAATTCAATAAATCCATCAAATTATGCAAATACATGTATTTTCATATCCTGCAGTAAACATTAAATTCAAAGAGATGAACATTAATAGAAAGTATGTCAACATAATTGGAATCTGATTGATGCCATTTCTTTTTTTATCTTTATTCAGGGTTTAACGTTAATGGTATCTGGGGTCCATGGAATGAATGGACATCAAGTCATGGCGATTGTGAAACTATAAATATCACTAGAGAAAGACATTGTGACAACCCTAAACCTATAGGCGGTGGTCTTCCATGTGAAGGAAATGGCACTGAAACACAACTTGTGAACTGTATTGGTTAGTTAAAATGCTATTTTATATCAATACATACATCAATAACCTTGATTGAAGACATGTATGCAGTAGGTCATGTCCTTATTGTTAAGCAATAATCGATCTCTGATGATTTATAGATACATATTTTCAGCATTAGATGTAAAACAAATACCAACAAATATTAGTGAGTGCACCTTTTGGTGTGTAGAATAAGTTTTTTTTAAATTTTAAGGCTTAGTACCACTCAAGGACATATAAATCAAGTCTAGCTTCTAATATCAATCCTGCTTACCTTTATAATTATGTTAAAGTTGATGGAAACTGGGGTCCTTGGAATCCTTGGAACTCAAGTATAGGAGACAATGAAACTATCATCATCACTAGGGAGAGACACTGTGACAATCCTTTGCCTGCAGGTGGCGGGTTACCATGTGAAGGAAATAATACTGAAATTTACGTTATCAACACTCCCTGGACTGGTTAGTAATACATCTGTTATTCAATTCAAAATATACTTAGTTGATTTTGAATAGAACTTTTTAATCTATGTTTTGAAATTATCTTCAGACAAGATAATGTCTATTATTAGAAAACATCAACAAAAAGATATTATATTTTGGTATTATTAAAAATCTAGTGTTAACGTTACACTTGGAAATTACTGATATGAATGTCATATCATCAATGAAATATTTCATTAAATAAAATAAATCCAACAAATTATTCATATACAAGTATTCTCGCATCCTGCAGTAATCCTTGAATATAAAGAGATTAAAAATAATATAACTTATGTCAACATAATTGGAATCTAATTGATGCCATTTCTTTTCTATCTATTTAGGGGTTAACGTTGATGGTAACTGGGGACCTTGGAATGAGTGGCCATCAACTCATGGAGATTGTGAAACTATGAATATCACCAGAGTGAGACTCTGTGACAATCCTAGGCCTATAGGCAGTGGTCTACCATGTGAAGGAAATGATACTGAAACACAACTTGTGAACTGTATTGGTTAGTTAAACTGCTATTACATATTAATACATAAATCAATAACAAGAAATGTATGCAGTAGGTTATGCCCTTAGTGACAAAGGTCTACCTCTGAGATTATGAAATAAAAAGTTTTAGGATTAGATGCAAAACAAATACCAACAAATATTAGTGAGTGCAGTTTTTGGTGTGTAGAATAAGTTTTTTTTTTAATTTGTTACAATACCAACAGATATTTAGGTTGTTTTCTGTTGGAAAAACACTTATGCCAATCCTGTTTACCTGTATATGTTATAGTTGATGGAAACTGGGGTCCTTGGAATGCTTGGACCTCAAGTATTGGAGACAATGTAACTACCATCATCACTAGGGAGAGACAGTGTGACAATCCTTTGCCTGCAGGTGGTGGGTTACCATGTGAAGGGAATAGCACTGAGAGTGATACTATACTCTGCCAATGTACTAGTAAGTTGCTAGGAACGGATTCAATGTTCTAAAATTTACTGCAACTTACACATCAAGATAAATCAATTCAATAAGGGAATAGAGAATAAAAGGTTTGGAGTATAACATTGTGGAAAAACTGGCATATCATATAATTGCATTTTTTATAAGTGTATGCATTCATTATTTTCGGGATTGTATTTGAGAATGTTGAATTCAGTTGTTTTTACCAAACTAAAACAAGTTTTATCCCTTGTTATCAATTTCGACCATCTAGTTCATTGCCAGACTGATGAGGGAAGCCTCTACTCGAAGCATGGCAAAATTGATTACTGTATACTATAACCCAATATATAGAGGCGAGGCTATCGTTATATTCCCAGTTTTACATTAGAAATGTCTAAAATGTTATTAGTGCAAAATAATAAGTCACAAGATATTTTGTTTTTGTTTGGTAAAAAATGAAGTAAGAATGCTATCGGAACTATAACATCACCGTTATCATGGACTGTAAATATGAAATTTGTGGCATTATGATGCAAATGTGACAGAGTTGGAATTAACAATTCTACCCCCCCCCCCTCTTTCATGTATGTCACCTTTTTATCATAATAAAAGCAGCATACATTATGATAATGTAAATGCATGAATAGAGTTTACTTGGAAATCACCAGTATATTGCAACTGCCTCTAAAAATATGTCTATAATGTATGTTTTACTTGTGTTTTAGGTGTAAAGATTGATGGTAACTGGGGGTCTTGGAAAGAATGGGCATCAAGTTATGGAGACTGTGAAACTATGAACGTCACGAGAGAGAGACTCTGTGACAATCCTAGACCAACTGGTGGAGGTTTACCCTGTGAAGGAATACACTTTGAAACTCAAGTTGTTAATTGTACTGGTAAGCTTTAGTTGTCTACAGAAATGACTTTGCATTGGTTATCTTATTCAAATAGGCTATACATGTATATTGTATAAAAATTACAAGCAAATGCCACATCTGTATTTTGTTAAATCTATTCTCTGCACATATTCGTTTCTTAAGAATAATGAAAGTCAATACTCATCTGTAACAAACGATGTGTTAGGGTACAAAGAGAGATATATAGTGCTGTTTGTGATATCTAGGGGTAAAATGGTATAAACAATAACAATTGGTAGTGGAAATACATCACCAATAAGTATTGCGCTTTTTCCTGATATTGATGCTTAAATATAAAAAATATATTCTTTATTCAACAACAACTATTTATCACTAACAGCAATGTTTTGCTAACTATTTATAGTATCATATGTTTTGAAGAGCATGACTTTCTTTTTTTTCTAATTTTAAGATAGAATTTGAGCACATATGCACAAACTTAATCTATATTTTCTTTTTGGTGATCTGTATATTTGATATATTTTAAGTTCATGGCAATTGGGGAGCCTGGAATACTTGGACTTTAACATGGGGAATTAATGGTATTGGGCTGATCACACGAGAGAGAAACTGTAGCAGTCCAAAGCCTGGAGTTGAAGACTTTGAATGTGAAGGGAATAGTCTAGAATCACAACCGATTGGATTGACATATTCTGGTAGGTTGATCACTTCAGGTCCACTGTATTGAAAAAGGTAAAGCACCGGTGTGTCATTTACTGGTGAGCCAGTATCAACAGTTCTCTTTCACTCACCATTATTAATGAGTATTCAGGCCTTGAAATATAGAATCAGCTTTGGTGCAACAAATACAACCAATTAGTCTGGGTTCTTGGTGGTATTGCACCAAGCAATGCGATCATACACAAACATGATATTGCAAATACCAAATTCATCAACTTAATAATTATGATTGTTTTTCAAACTAAAATAATGAATATAACATAGTTTATACATACAGAATGTATAACTAAATTTAACTATGTTCAGAACACTTATTATAATTATACAGAATGCAACTGAAATACCAATAGTGCAGACACAATAAAAGCACAGGGGTATTGTTTTTAACTGTCCTGGGACTTAACATGATTGGAAAGGGACTATAATGACTTATTATTATAACATATATCTTAAAAGTATAAATTGATAAAATATCCTTAACTACCAAAATTTGCAATCTTTTTTTTTTAATGTTCTATTTTTGGATTCTTATTTATCAAGCTAGCTGTGGAGGCAGAGTGTATGGCTCTTATGGAATAATTTCATCTCCAAACTACCCAATGAATTACCAAAACGATTTAAGCTGTGTATGGATAATTGAAGTTGCTGAAGGAAAAGTAGGCTTTAGTTTGAATCAATTTTTTTTTTTCCTTTATTATTCAGGAGGGGGGTCGTTTTTGTGGTGGAGAATAAAGGTATCTCGACATCTTATCTGCTGAATTCGGTTTGTCTTTTCAGAAGAGATGTGATTCTTAAAAGGTTATGCTTATAGGCTTCAGAGCTATCCTTTCTCACTATTGCCAATTTGGTTTTTAAAAATAGCAACCCTAATGACATAAAGATTGTTTTATCAAGGAAAACCCTTTTTGGGCCTCGGTCTTGCGTAAGGATATGTCATTCACTTCCTCATAATGTGCTCAACTGCAACAGGTGCAGTGTATCAATTTCATTTAGACACAATAACAAAACGATGACCTTCATTGTACAAAGTAACTTTAGACTTTAGCTGTTTCGTAGTAGAACTAAAGATCATGTTCTATTAAAAAAAATAGACTTTGAGTTATTTTTTTAATTTGCTTATCGACAGTCTAGAGCAAAAATGAGTTAAGACTGCCACCCTTTGCACAATATCATAGGCTACCTTTCTATCTAGATATCATAATGATATTTAATTTTTTTCCAGGGTTTCTGGGTACTTTAGTATAGTGGCCTAAGTCATTAAATGTAATGAAAAAAAGGCTCCCAAAAGTGTCAGTCTGCCAAAAACATAAAAATCATCCTTATAACTATTTTATTTTACTTTTTGTGTATCCTGATATTAATTTTCTTAGAAATTGTGCTTTTAAATGATTAAAATGTCTATTAAGATACTGACGTTTTTCTAGATTATCTAAGAACGTCAAAAAATGACTTAGGCCATTTTTGCTCTAGACTGTCGTTATGATAATAATGTTGGTAACTATAGACGATTAAGGAGGATTTGATCCTTGGTTAAGATTCAACACTGCAAATCGCTCGTGCTCTCTTTGACACAGGGTGCTACTGCTAGGCTCCAATCATTTCATGTTTCTAGGTAGTAATATAGACCACGTGTGAACGATGAAACCTAGCTTTTTTTTTAAATTGACCAATAGAAATGCAGATAGCCCAGGTTAGCGCAGTGTCCGATTTTAGTAAAAACAACTTGCCCCAGTACATTGATCGTTTATTAGTGGCTTTACCAACTATAAAAATAGTGAGAATGACTATCTGAAGTCTACAAAAACCCACATTTACCCTATTAATGAATAGTTCAGATAAAAGAAAAGTCAAAAAGATAAAAACCAAGATGAATACATGTACATGTATATCCTAATGCCAAGACATTACAAAAGTTGATTGATTAAAATCAGATGTACATAACTGCTTTGCTTTATATTGAGTTTGAAGATGGTATTGATTTACTTTGTACAATCATATTATTAACAAAAATGTTTTGAAATGTACAAAATATCAGCAACCACATTTTTTGTATGGCCTAAAACGAATTAACTTTCAGGCTGTCCAACTTGAGTTTGACGATTTTATGATTGAGTATGACATTGACTGTGATTACGACAGTGTGTCTGTATATGACAATGCTGGTCTCAGATTTGGTCCATTCTGTGATGACCTTCCAAAAAGAATTGTTTCCAAATCCAACCAACTCATCATTGAATTAATTACTGATAACTTCGTCACTGCGAAAGGGTTTCAGGCAAGATACAGCACGATTGAACCAATGATAGGTAATGAATATATTTTGTTCTTAATCATTTTTTAAATTTTAGTACCACTAGTGTTGATAAAGTGGAACACATTATAAAGAAACAAACTCTTATTTAGTTTTAAAATATACATCTCCTCTTTTATGTTATTGTTTCAGTTAATTGTGGAAACATAAGAAATGATTCAGATGGGGTAATAGCATCCCCAAAGTACCCAAACAACTATGATAACAACCTTCATTGCATTTGGACTATTGCAGTTGCACAGGGAAAAGTAAATACTTTTCTAGTAAACTAAAAATTCTAGAAATAAAGGGCACAATTTTGCTGAATACACGCTATCAGCTATGTATCAACGTCTTTATCTTATTGATATTTATTGTGTTTTTTTATTCCATGCATATTAATTTGCCTTTTATATTCAAAATGCTGTCATTAATTTAGAGAGTTCAATTGGAATTTGAAGAGCTTTATGTTGAGGACCAACATTTATGTGGATATGACAGCTTGTCTGTATATGACAATACTGGTCTGAGATTTGGTCCATTTTGCAATGAATACCAACCAAAAATCATTGTGTCTAAAACCAATCACTTAGTCATTGACTTTATCACTGATACTAAAACTACTGAAAAGGGCTTCCAGGCCAAGTACAGCGCTATAGATCCGATGAAATTGAGTGAGTTGAATTTGTATCATAAAACATTTTCTTTTTGTGTTTACTCATTCTAAGTGCATATCAAAGATAACGTTTACATTGATTATTATGCTTATTTCTATTTCATTTCAATTTTAGTTAGTTGTGGATCCCTGCTCAATAGCTCAGATGGAATATTAACTTCACCAAATTACCCAAATCACTACGATAATTTTCTCCATTGCATCTGGAATATTCAAGTGTCTGAGGGCAAGGTAAAATGGCTTTTGGTCATTGTTGTTTCTCATTTTCTCCAATAGGCCTATATATCGACTTCATTTTATTCAGAAACAAGTTAAGAATACATATCATTGTGGATGTTTGTTACAAAACTAAGGAAAATCAAAATCTGCTTTGTGTATGCTACATAATGTATTTGTTTTTCTAATGTATCATACAATTTTTTTTATACTATGTCAAATGTTTGAATCAAAATAACAATTCATAATCCTCCAACTTTTTTTTTTTTTTTTTTTTTCATCATGTTTATTTTTCCATATTGCCTTGAAAATAAAGTAATCATAACAAAAATTACGGTGTACAAAATTACTTAGAAATGCCTCAAAATTTGATGTTGTATATGATTACAGTAAACATCTTAAATGCCATTTTAAAATTGATTGCTGCTGTTTTGCGTAGTTCCCCTCTTTCATGTTGACCACAAAAATCAGATGTTCAGATATATCAGATACAATGACTTGGTGATATAGTGAGGAGGCTATTTATCATATTTGTAGCTCACTGGAGAAGGCAACTTAAACAGTAGCACAGGTAGCTAAGGATGCCTAAATAAGATATCAATATTAGATAAAAATAAAACCTCAAAATTTTAATGCAAATTAGGCCCTAATACAAAGAAAGAACCCTAATTTAGGGTTCTTTCTTTGTAAAGGTGAGCACAATAGTAATTCATCCGTTAATCTTGATAGTTTTAACAAGAAGAATTGTTTACACAAGTTTGACAAAAGATTATAACTTTTAGTTCAAGACAATATTCTTTTAACATTTAAGATAATTCAACTTGAATTTAGCGACTTAGACCTTGAATACCACCCAGTTTGTGGTTATGACAGTGTGTCTGTGTATGACAGTGATGACTTCAGATTTGGAACATTCTGTGATCAAAATTTTGACCCAATAATTGTTTCCAAATCAAACAACCTGACAATCATTTTCACCAGTGATAGTAGTGAGACTGACAGCGGTTTTGAAGCAAGATACACTGAAATCGACCAATATATAAGTGAGGAGCAATTTTTTTTTATTCCTAGGGATTCATTAGATTACAATGTTGTTTTAAATTCTATGAGGTCTATTGAGTCCTCGTAAAGGAAGTTACTTCTAACCATTCATATATGTATCTCTAGACAGCTGCGGTGGTCAAATGATGGATCCAGACGCAAGTTTTGCATCTCCAGGATATCCAACATTCTACGAAAATAACCTAAATTGCCTTTGGACAATTCAAGTGAGAGAAGGAAAGGTAAGCATTTAATGCAACAGAACTTTAGGTATGTAAGTGTCATGTGGACCCATCTTTGATTTTCTAGTTCAAATGTCTTTTACAAAGTCTATTCCAAAATTAAAACCAATAGTTGGAATTGTTAAAAGCACAGTAAAATGAGTCCAGGAGTATTGGTATCATTCAAAAGTCATTTTTAGGGCAATTCATCGATGTAAATGTTTATTCCTCGCACTG
>JAVSBT010491750.1:8719-20486 GCA_033118115.1 Pharyngocirrus eroticus
TTTAATTTTTTTAAAATTTTGAAAACCCCCCCCCCCCCCCCCCCCCATAAAAAATAAAAATAAAAAAGTAAAAAATAGAATACATAATTATATAAAGCCATTTGAACTATATTAATTGGTTGATGCAGGTAAGCAGAACTTTTTTTTATCTTTTAATATAAATCAGACTACACATAGACTTTTGCATCCATATGACAGAAAGGAGGGGGGGTGTTCACATGGTGTATGCATGGACATCTTCTATTGTGCAAATACACTCTTTTTTTATAGTTCTCCATTTCTAACCTAAAATGCATGTTTGCAAGTCTAAAATGTTTTTGATTAGTTTTTTTGCCAGATGATTTCGAATACATTTCCTTTTCAAAAAGTGGTTGAGCTAAATATTTGCTATAAATTATCATCTTTATTTTTCTAATATTTTTTTAGATCGCCCTAAATCAGAATGTGCAACCACACGTGCCATTTGCTCAAATTTTGATGCTGATGTAGAAAAATTAATCAATCGACAAGTCTCTGAGGAACTGAAAGCAAGCTATACTTACCAATCAATGGTGTGTTATTTTTTACCTCTATTTTTCTGTTGCATCAGGATACAGGATATAAGTAATCCAAAAGTAGCCATATTTACAGGAATCTAGGTCATCTAGGGCCCCAGATGCTAAAAGGTACTAGATGTCCTGTTGTGAATTATGAGCTAATTTGCACTGACAAGCAGGTTATTTTGGTCACAATAAAATATTGGGACATACTAACAAAAAAAAGCTGGACTGTCCCACCTAAAAGCAGGACAATGGTCCTTACAATTTGTATTTTTAGCTCTAGAGCCACTGAAGCTACAAGTTGATATCACTCAATCTTCACTGCACAAAATTTAAGATGTAAAAAATCCCTAAAGAGTGAAGACAGATTTTTCCCCAAAAAACATAAAATCAACTACTACAAATTCATGAATATCGAAAAAAACAAAATGCATCATCTTAGCACTGAATTAATTAATTGCACTAATAGGGTGGTTATTTTGCAAAGTTAACAAAATTGTCCCAACAGACTGACATCTTAACATTTTCATTTTGTTTTTGTTTCAATCTTGTCACCTAGGCCTATTATTTTGATCGTGATGATGTAGCACTGAAAGGGTTCAGCAAAAAATTCCAGGCAATGTCTAATGAGGAAAGAGAGCATGCTCAACTTTTCATGAAATACATGAACAAGAGAGGTGGCAATTTGCTATTGGCTGATATTCCTGTAAGTCAAACCTATTGGAATTTTTGTAAAAATAAAGAAAAAAAGAGTAAAGAATCTAGATTTGCATTCAGTTTTCATTGATTGCATTGTCATGGAATTTATAATGATAATCTGTGACGTTTTTCAGAGAAATCATCATGATCTGAAAATCTTTACATTTAGAATTTAATAAGATTATCAAACCACAATTACATGTATATCAGTTGGTGATCATACATGTACAATAGTCATTTTGGTTCAATTCTAAATCTGTGACATAATGATAGAATTGCACTATGCACCTTCAACAGCTTTGTTGAAAAATATTGATTAGGTTTAAAATTCTTATATCATATTCTTTTGAGATTTATGAACATGTGTACATGCAGTTCATGTATACTGGAGCAAATGTCAAACCCTTGCTTTGTGGGCTTTCGACCTTTCTCTAGTCTTTATCTATCAATCATGATGTTTCACTAAAATCATGCATAATAGATGTCATGGTGGACATATAGGTGAGGTAACTTGAATTTATCTTGGATAAACATTCTCCAGATCAGAGTTGGCCAATAAGGTAAAAATGAAAAATTACAAGTACACTAGACTAGTGACTCGCTTGTGACATCTACTGCACATGATCAAAGTGAAACATATTCAACATTTTTTTTTCAATTTATGTAAAAGTCGTCAACCCAGTATCATTAATTTTTCTACCTAATAATAATAATTCTTTTATACAACAGAAACCATCCAAAGATTCATGGGGTACAGGTCTAGAAGCTGTTCAAGAAGCTTTGAGACTGGAACATCATGTCAATAACAAACTCCTTGACCTTCACTGGGTTGCCCAAGACAAGAATGACCCACATGTAAGTAAAAATAATCAATAAAATCCTTCTTGTTTTCAGGAGAGAAAGGGAAAACAGAAAAATTCTCCATTCCCACCTCTATCCATAGATAACAATGCTCTTGTGATAAAAAAATAAGCAAAAGAAAAGAAGGTATCTTGGAACCAAAACTCTTCATAAATAAAGGAAAATATGCAGCATTATAATTTAGGCATCCAACAAGTGGACTAGATTGTTTTATTATAAAAATAAATACCATACCCCTTTAGTGGGCCTTTACTATTTTCTAACTATCTTAAGCTAAAATTGTGTTGTCCATTTGACAAATATTCAAAATCTTGACCTACAACTGTTGTCTATAGATACAGTGCAAACCATAGAATAAATAAAGGTACAGACCTTGTATTTAAGTCATGAAAATACATGTGTATTCATACAAAAACATATAGGTTGCTTTCTATCTTGCGGTAAAATGTTTCTGTTCTTTGCAGCTTCAAGATTTTATCGAAGGTGAATTTTTGACAGAACAAGTAGAATCTATCAAAGAACTTGGAGACTTTGCCACCATTTTGTCCAGAATGCGTGATACTCCTTTGGGTGAACATATCTTTGATCAGGAATTACAAGATGGAAAAAGATAAACAGCTAGATGTGTTTTTTTGGACAAAGAGCTGTAAATGGCATTGAGATTACTTTATAAATATTTTAAAACTCAGCAACTTCAAAACTGTAATCATCAAATACGTGTGGACTATGCACTTTTCTGTTTACTTTCTACCATCAATTGACTTGATGTAGGAAATATCATTAAGACATAGGTTTCCCATATACTCAAAGTTGTTAGAACATTATTGAAGAGTAATTGTAATCTGTTCACTTGAGCATTTATTTTACAATTAAAAAGACCTTTCTTTCGAATGATAAAAAAAACAATAAATCTTTAAAATTCTTATTGAAGCATGTGTTTTTATTTCAGTGAATGACAATTGAGCTTATCAAAAAGATGACTGATGTTGTCACATATGCACATTTTCTTATACTTGCTCTAAATGGCCTTTACCATGTTTTGACTCCCAGGTAAACTTAGGGCCAGTGTTATTCCCCAGCCACTAGAAACAGAATTTTAAATTGTTTCATATAATTTTCAAAAATTGTTTCTGTCAAGTTGAAAATAACTCAAAATCCCCAGAATTGTTTTGAAAATTAGGGCTAAATGGTCAATCTGACACTTTTGTGGAGACACAAGCAACGGCATATCATATGTGTTGTCATCAACCATTTTTTTTAAAAAAACACCTCATTTTGCTAACAACTAGTAACATTTTAAAGATTTTGCTCTCAAATCTTTCTGAATTTCAAAAATTGTTATTCAATTACACAGACTATCAACATTTTAGATCAACCAGGATGATCGAGGTCTGTTCTCAATACTCCAATTGTAGTATACAATAATACATGTATATGTAGTGTACTTAGTGCGACACAAATACCGTCCTTTGAGTCCAAAAAAAAATATCTACTACCATGGGCAGACATGATTTGTTGAGGTTATATTTTTTAAGATCGTAAATCTTTCACTTCTCTCATTACACACTTTAAATCTAAAAATAGTATTCGGCTTCAAGACTTCCATAGCTACAAGTTGATATCACTTAAACGTCAGTAGACATGCTTTCCTATATCACCCCCCCCCCTCCCCCAAATAGAAATAATTAAATAATCATAAATGGAAATAAACTGTCAACACAAAGCAAAATCAAAATTAAAATAGTTTCTTGTTGAATTTTGTTTGATATGTATTTGCAGCTTTGGAGGCCCTGCAGCCACAACTATTTTATTGGTCAAAGATGTTTAGCAAGAGAAGAGTAAAATAACAAAGGTGTCATCAAAAAGTATTTACCCCACATTAACAGACTCATAACACAACGTAACAAAATTTATCATATGGGATGATTGTTAATAGAACATACCAAGGTTCATTATCTTTAGTTGGCTAATTGATTTGTTTGTTTATGATCAAGTACATAACACTCATCACAAAACTGTCTTTGGTTTCTCTGAAATGTCATTTCTAATCACAGAATGTAAATTTATTTATTTTTACTTTAATTTTGAAGGATATTCAGGAAAGGTATACATTTGATAGGTTTTTTTACCAACTCCATAGGATTCAACCCAAAAATACACAAAATAAATGGCCTTATTTGCCAAAATCTCAAAAAACTGATTTAAAAAAAATAATCGACATACAAGAGATTGCTTGAGATGTTCATTGTAAGACCAGTTGAGTTTGAAAAAATTTACAAAATAATTAAGCAAACCTTTTTTTTTTTGCTCCCTTGTGTGATTACAAAACATGAAACATTTTGCCTTCTAGCATCAAGTGTATTGCGTCATTAATTCATAACAACACTGTAAATGCAAAAAATATTCAGGAGGTGCAAGATAACATTTACATAGATTTGTTGTAAAATATGTCTTCGTTCAGGAAAGATAGCATATTCTGTATACCCAATATACGTTGGGCTATCATTGGTATGCAGATGCACTGAACCCCATAATACTGCCACATTCCCTGTGCAACAGGATATCAAACAACACCACAAAAGAGTATTAATTTGGTTAGAATAAGTCACAAAGAATAGAAAAGATGTCATACTAAATGATGTTTCTTTCTGTACTATAGGTTGAGCAATGACATGCACATTTGTTCAGTACAAACACTAAAATAAAACAATAGAGAAAGTGTAGCAGCCTATTCAAAAGTAAGGCAATATGCTAGGAGAACAGATTATTTTGGTGTAAAAATATATATACAAAAAAATGTCAGTATCTTTGTCAGTTATAAGTCTTCATGTCTTGGATGGTACAAAAAACATCAACAAGTCATCTATAAGATATTCATACCCATTCATAAACAGCCATGTTGTTGGCAGAGATTTATTTAGATCTTGAAGAAGTAAACTGGTGCCTCCATACATTATTTCTATCCAACTAGATACCTGTGTAAGGGGTGCCCATGGTTTACAGGATAGAACTAAACCCCCATCAATATCCATGGTATTACAAAACTATTTTAAGAAGAAATGGGTTTAAGGCGTTTCTCTCCTAGGGAATGCTTAAATGTTAGATGGGAATGAAAAAAGGTAGATATTTAATTGGAATGAACATTCATCGCAAAAAAATTAATAAACTAGCAGCTCCTTAATTTTTCAATTTTAACCTATATAATGTGTTCACCGCTGCATGAATAGGTCCCGTTTTTGTGTCTACATATTTATCTATGTACCCATTAATCATGTTATCGAAAAAAAAAGTCCTCAAAAAAAATGTTCCTATTGTTCTAAGGTTAAAAAGATCGTGTGGACCATCAAATTTCTTACATACATTTAAACATAATTATATCAAATGATAAAGCCTCGCATTCATTTCAGAGAAGGAAATTGGATAGTGTTGCGTCTGTCATCTTGACAATCTTATCTTGCAAACTTTGATTGTAAAATCTATAAATTTCTTTTCATTAGACCTAATAAAAAAAATAGTTGGCTTTCTACTTACAGTCCGCCAGGTTTTTCTTTTAATTTCTTTTTGATGAAATGAAAGTCAATTAGAAGACATGAAATATGATTTATACAAATGAAAAGAAAACTTGACGTTTTGTATAAAACCATGTAATGAATAATGTAGCGCTTCCGTAAATGTTTTATCTTAATTTAGAGAAGGATTGTTTGAATTCTTAGAAAAAATGCCATGAATATTTGAAATCAGAGTAATAGCAAAGAAATGCTCTAATTATTTTTGTTCTTAATTAGTACACACTTCCTACAGCACCTCTTCAGAAAATATATCTATCTGAGCTTTTACATTGAGTCCATATTGTATCATTCTCTTATGGATATAAATTATTATTCAACCCTCTTTTTTTTTTGCAATATTCACATGTAATCAACCAGCAGCTGTCACTGTAAAATTCAGTCTCTAATATTTTTTGATTGTATATACAATCATTTTATAACATATATTCTATATATATTTATGTAATAAAAATGAGTACACTTTATACCAACGTTATTATCATAATTCATGATCATAATAAATTAATAACTTCATAAATGGTTCAATAAAAAAAGATAGGTAAAATAAAGAAACCTACAGCCATAAAAAATTAGTAAAGTTCAGTTGGTTTCAATTATGTTTTAACAAGGTTAATAATATTCAATCAGAATTGATGAAAGTTAAAAAATAATTCAATTCTCGAACAAATTTGCACCAATAATCAGCTCCCTCTAGTGGAACACTTTTCATTTCAAAATCTGTAATATGAAACACTCACAATGGATTTCTAATCTAACCATTTACTTTCAATCATAAGAGGGGTTATATCATTTATGAAACCGTAAGATACACAATCTAATTATAGGTAAATGTATGTCACCATACATACAAATAAAAGACTAGCACAAAGTATCACGAATATATATAGAAAAGTGTCAAATATCAATTCCCTTCACCAAGAATAAATGCCTATTCTATGAAAAATACATGACCAGACAATGCTACTTTACTAGTATTATTCTTTTCTCAACAAAGATTTTCACATATTTAAAATTCAATTGATATAATTATGTGATTTTTCCATAAACAAAAAAACTGGTGGAACAATAGCGTTCACAGGTTTGTGTGTGTGTATATATAAATGACCATATAACACTACATAAAATGTCATAATATTCAGACATACAGCACATTGCTTCATAACAACAGATTTGAGGTATAAACAATGTTATGCAATACTCAGGGCAAGTTGAATAAAGTCATCATTATCAGTTTTATCTGCAGGATATTGTAGTCACCCCTTCCCTTCATCTTGTGGTTCTAGGTCCCATTCAATGGTAACTCTCTATAAAACATTTTCCTGCACACAAACACTTGCAGAGATTGAGGGAGAGGGAGCTTGTTAGAAATCTGTACTAAATTACCGTGGCAACTTATTGTCCTTTGTATGACTTTCCTGCACATACTTTTCAGAGTTTGAGGTTGTGATATTTGCATAGTGTACCATAATTTGAAGTCAAAGAAGTCTCCAGTTAGACCGCAATCCTCAATGAGCTCATCTGTAAGGCCAGCTCCTTTAAACAAAAGCCATTCCACAAGATTCAACATATCTGACCCTGCTCTAAACAATGAAATAATGATAGGAAGCTGGTGTCGCAGGTCTTCATGATACAATTTTGTACTCAAAGAACTCACACAAATGTACAATGGTGTTCTCCCATTATTGTCTATTATGTTGACTTCTGTTTTTGCAGATATCAATTGCTGTACAATTTCTGTTATTTTCCATTGAGCAGCAATATGGATTGGTGCTTGACCTTTTGTGTCACTCCTAGAAAAAGAGTAACAAATGTGATCATTGAACATTCACATCATGTCATCAGTAATTTAACCAAGGTGGCATTCAATCTTTCTATGGAACTGATAAAGACCATTAAAATACTCACTTGTCTACAATTGCTCCTGAAGAAATCAGTTTATTCACTGCTTGTTTGCATGAGCTTGTATGAACAACAGCATTTTTCACACAAATATATAGCGGTGTTTTCCCAGAAAAGTCTGATAAGTTTACATCTGCTCCTAAAATTTGAAATAACAGAAGATTTTAACTATGTAAATTGATTCAAAAAAGATATCTCTTTGAACTAATTGGCAAGATTGTTTATGCTACAAATATTGAGATTCTCCTACCTGCCCTGGCCAAAGTTTCGATGAGGGTTGGGCGAACATGGAAGGCAGCTTTGAAGACAGGGGTAATCCCATGGGTATCACATTTATTTATGTAGGCACCAGACTTGAGGAGCACCTGGAAATAACGATTAAAAACCATGATATGAAGTTAAAAACACTTACACAGTTAAAAATGTTAAAAGAAAGCAGGAACTTTCATTCTTCATCTGAAGAACTTTGTCAACTGAGGTCTAACAATTAAAAAGTAGCCTTATTTTATAAATCTTTCAAAGTTAAAAAGACTAATAAAGAAATTTTAACACCAGGCCATTCCAAATTGATAAGGATATATTCTGTATCTATAGATTAATCTGGCCGACAAAAAGCTGTTGTTTGGGTAGATCTAGAAGTACTGTTTTAAGATATATATCTTATCTTAGCATTACTAACTCAAAATTTAGTTTCTACAAATGAATCCTCTAGCATTTATTTTGGTAAAGATACAAGATGCACAAATCAAACCTACCTCAATAATTTCTGTATGATTGAGAGATACTGCACAAAGTAAAGGAGTACTTCCATCTTTGATGCTTGGCAGTGATGGGTTATACCAGGGAAAATTGACATTGACACCTTGGGCTATTAGTGCTCTTACAGTGTCTCTTTCATTGCTCATTACTGCATAGTGAAGTTCTCGAACCTTGTGCGGCATTTCTCTCAAGACCAGACGGTTATTTGACTTGGAGTTTCCCATTTCACTGGAACCAAGAGGAAAAAAAACCGTGTATATAGTATAGTTTAACAGTTGCTAATGAATTAAAGACTTACTGATATTTTCCAGCAGTTTATTATTGCACAGTAGAGTTCAGGTCCAGGACCAGGGGATTCCTACCAGACACTGCCAGTGTCACCAGTGCCACCAGTGAGTGTATTGTTGATATAGATTTGTAAGCTGGTTCAGTCTGCTAGTGACGATCAAGCAATTCTTTAAACAATCATAAACCCTACATGCCACATACAACTACAAGAATTCATTATTTGTTATACCAAGTTTTTGACAAGAAAATAGAGGAAGCAGAGTCTGAGGTATTTGCCCAGAGTCTGTCAGTGTTGCCAGTGTTGGCATGATGGATGACGTCTGTCAGATTATTATATTTTCATACTTACGAATTCTGTTGTGAACTTTCTGCTTAAGTCCAGCTATAATTTAAAATTCTGCATCACATTCTTCACCGGCTGTACAAATACATACAAGAAATATGAATGTGTGATGAAAATACAGATCAATTACGAGTTTATTTTTCTTGCAGATAAATCGCCATATTTCTTCTACCCCGGATTATATTGCTCCTTACAACATTCAATATTTGTTTACTTACTTTTTAAAAGAATACGATTGGTTATATTTATAGATAACTTCACTCTTAAATTTTTTATATTGTGAATATAATTATTACACAAGTAAATTATCGGGACAGTCAACAAATATAGTAAAAATTATCTTACAAATTTATTTGATATAAGCGGTTCTTGCGCAATAACAAAATAGTAGCATGTGCTCAACATGATTCAAACCAGTCAGATCTTGTGAATAGAAGATGGAGGTTGGGGAAGGCAGTATCAAAAACGCCAATATCGTCATTGTAGGTGGAGGAATAGCGGGTCTATCTGCAGCAAAAACCTTATCTAAAGAAGGTTTCCAAAGGATTGTGGTACTCGAAGCAAAAAACAGACTAGGAGGAAGAATACTTACTTTGACAGCTGGTTTGTTGACATTTCTTCACTAATACTAATAGATCCTGGTCATGACAGTCTTTGAGACCGAGTCAGCGAGTGATGTATTTTTTTCGTGATTGGTCTTTTTCCTTTTTCTTTTTCTTGTCTCAAACTTGTTCGTAAACCAACAAGTGTTCCATTACTTTAACTGTCCTTCAGTGTAACAAAATGGTACAACTTATAATCAAACATTTGTAAACAATAATAATGCCATAAATTTAATAATAATGATAATAAAATTATAAAAATACATTTTGAAGAAAATGCCAGCAGTTGTTTTAATCCTAACAATAGTCAATAGTTATAATTAGTATATTAAAAAGAATTATGATAAGAGTTAATTATGACAAAGTCAAGAAATATGGTCTAGAAATATTAACCATCTATGATAATGATTTATAAATCTGAAACATTAATAGTTACAAAAACAATAAGGATTGTAATAGAAACGTACGTTATGTAACAATTTGTAGCTCTGAAATATGTTTGGATTGAATTTATAATCCTAAAAATTGCAACTTGCACTTTCATCAATATTTTTTTAAAAAACACTTTAATATAATGTTACATTTAAAAAATTTTTTTTATTGCAGATCAAGACTCACTTGATTTAGGGGCTCAGTATATACATGGGGCAGAAAATAACCCCATTCATTCAATTGCAAAAGAGAACGATCTAGTAATTGAAGAAGAGGATTGTCATGGTATTGAAGAGCCTTCTGAATGGGTTGGGGCTAATTTTTTTACCCAACAAGGTGTTTGTATTGCAAAGGAATCTTTAAATGAAGTTTTCATTAAATTGGATGCTATTTTTGATGATGCCACCATATGTTCAAAAGAGAAATCTAATAACCTGAAGGAAAGTGATGCTTCAGTAGGTAGCTTTACACAAAAAGCTTTTCAAAAGTATTTAGCTGAAACAGAGTATGACATCAATTCTGACCATGAGAAGCTGATAAAAAGTGTATACAATTGGCGTCTGCTGGTGGAGAAAATGGATAATGCTTGTGAGAGCCTTGATGAAATGTCCTTGTCAGCTTGGGGTGATTATTCTTACTGTGATGGCTTAAACCTAGAAGTTGCCAAAGGATTCCAATCTATTCTTAACATTCTTGTACAAGACATACCAGTTGAATGTATCAGACTCAATTCAGGAGTTGCTAAAATAATTTGGAAAGGTGATCATAGTAACGATGCTGATGAACAAACGAAAGAAGATTTGGCTGCAGATGTAAGCTTGATTCCATTCCAAGACCTTGGCATTGTAGAAAACAAGAAAGTTGATGTGAGTGTCAACCAAAGGTCTGTTGGTGTGAACCGTGGCCTTGATGAAGTCAATAGAAAGAACATTCAAAGTGCTACAAATGGGAACAATCCAAACAAATCTCAGGTTTCAATCCATCTACTGGATGGGTCTGTGATAAAAGCTGACCATGTAATTGTAACTTGCTCTATGGGTTACCTCAAAGCTCATAAGAACCATATGTTTCTTCCACATCTCCCTGAAGAAAAAGATCAAGCTATTGAAAGTATAGGTTTTGGAACAGTAAATAAGATATTTTTGGAATTTGACAACCCTTTCTGGGATAAAAGTCAAGATTCCTTCCAGTTTCTGTGGACTGATGATGTGTACCTCAATTGCCTTGAAAACAAAGGTATGGCAGAGGTAGGTGAATGAGCAATCATTTTATTTTATTATTAATATCCAATTTAGGACCCATAGTATTCTGTTTCAAAATATTGCATTTTATATTGTATCTTAATCTATATGGGTATAATATATATCCTAATATGTGTAAACTTTAAAATGCCATATATTCTCCTCAAGCGCATAGAAAGTTCAAACAAATATAATTTGTGCTATACAAATGAACAATATTATTAATTATCATTTTTATTATTATTATTTATACATATTTATGTAAGCTTCAGTTTTTGTAGTCTCCATAATAAAATGCACTGATATTTTGAAATTACCTTCTGAAGATTCTGTAATGACAAATTCTCTTTCAGACCCCTAATTTGGTTTTGGTTTCCTGGTAAAAATGAAAATTTGTGGGCCCTAGCACTTTTCTTATAAAACACATAGTACATATATGGTTTTACATGAACATTGTGTAGGGCCAGTGGAAATCTGCTTCAGAAAATCGCATTTTCCGTTTCAAGTTTGTGTAAATTCCGTTTTAGAAGAAAAA
>JAVSBT010491861.1:0-20474 GCA_033118115.1 Pharyngocirrus eroticus
TTGTTGTGGTAGTGGTAGGGGTTGTTGTTGTGGTAGGGGTCGTTGTGGTAGTGGTAGGGGTTGTTGTGGTAGTGGTAGGGGTTGTTGTGGTAGTGGTAGGGGTTGTGGTGGTAGTGGTAGGGGTTGTTGTGGTAGATGTAGGGGTTGTTGTGGTAGTGGTAGGGGTCGTTGTGGTGGTAGTAGGGGTTGTTGTGGTAGTGGTAGGTGTTGTTGTGGTAGTGGTAGGTGTTGTTGTGGTAGTGGTAGGGGTTGTTGTGGTGGTAGGGGTCGTTGTAGTGGTAGTAGGGGTCGTTGTGGTGGTGGTAGGGGTTGTTGTGGTAGTGGTAGGGGTTGTGGTGGTGGTGGTAGGGGTTGTTGTTGTAGTGGTAGAGGTTGTTGTGGTGGGAGTTTTTGCTGTTGGGAAGAAAGAGAAGAAAAAGTTAGTAAACACTTTTGATAACACATTAGGAAAGATAAATATAAGTATTCTAAGTACTTTTTTCATCTAAACTTACCTATTCCAGCTGGCTGTAAGTAATCTCCATACATGATTATGTCATATGTGGTTCCAGATCCTTCATGGATATAGTTACCAATGATAGCATTGCCATCACGTAAACCAAAATGAACACCTTCATAAGCATTCCTTCCTGTCCACACAACAAAATCCTAAATAAAATGCATTTAATTGTGTTTTAGCTTTAATCTACCAATGTAACTATATATTATGAATAGAAAACTTTTAAAAAGGGTACTCTTGGACATTTTACTGGAGCCGGTTTCAATTAACTGCTTAAGTCCCACAGATCTTACCATCCGACAACAGGGTGGGATATAAAGATGGCAGGTTTTTAAAAATAAAAAAATTCTGGCATTGATGGTCATTGTTAAAACATACCTGAAACAAAGTGACACCATGTGGGGAATATCCAGGAACACTCATGTAGACTTGACGTTGTGACATGCTTCCATCAGTGCTTATGTAAGCTATTTCATCTTTGGCAGAATCAGCCCAGTAAATCCTGCCAAAGCAAAAAAGAAAATTCTTGACACAGCTTGTTCAGAAAAATTGTATGCAAATTTGCCTCCCACTAGATTAGGTGGAGATATGCATTCTTGCACTCTATTTTTATTTTATGTAATTGAATTTGAAACACTAGTATATTGTTAAGTAATTCAATCTGCAATTTAGAATTATGGTTTAGAAACATTTATTCTGAGATTTATTTTTGTTCCCAAAAGTGTCGAAAAAACAATTATTAAGTTTGTAACTAACAAAGGGGTTTCAATAATAATAAAAACTTTGGGTTCTTTAGATTGTCTTGGTACGCTTTACGCCATTTGCTTGAACCAGAATTACTGAATTATTCTTTATACCTTTTATGCAGTTTGTCCAAAACTATTTGTTTTATGGAACCATCGGAAACTTGTGTGTACAAAGTTGAAGTTGTGCCAGAATTCAAGTTGTATCTCATCAGTTTGTTCGCTGTTCCAGTTGTAGCGAAATACAGGGTCCTGGAGACAATAAAATGATACTATATTATTTCATATAAAATGAGATGAAGTCTTTATATTTACAAAAGACCTTTGTACCGTATTGGCATGGAACAATTAATGTTGCAAGGCAAAATGGAAGAAACTATGCTTTTTCACTGTGTCACTTTACTCTCAGTATATTGCAAAAAATGGGAATTTTAAATTGTTAAAATATTTGATTTTGAAAGTAATAAACAGAGATGAGAATATCCAATAGCCTAAAAGTATACATTTTGAGAAAAAACTGCAGAACACCTCTAAAATAAAAAGAAGCTACTCATCTACATTCTTATCATGGGCAAGTTCTTGTTCTTGTTGACAACAAACCTAGTGTATATACTCCTAGTTTAAAGTTTAGATTGACAAAGAAATGGTAAACATTTGTTAACCTTTGTGCTGGATCCACCACAATGCCTCTTGGTTTGTCTTGATTTGACAGAATTGTACTTTGCCCACTTCCATCAAGGTTAGTTTCTTTGATGTGTCCATGAGTGAGATCTGTCCAATACAACTTATCATTGACCCAATCTACAACCATTCCTGAAAACAAAGAAATGATTCAATTTCTTTAATTTAATTATGAGTTATCTTTTTCTTGGTTAATTTGATTTCCTTTAAACGTTCATTTATCTGAAATCAGAAATGATTCATTATTGCATAATGATTATTCAGTAATCACTACAAGATCAATATAATTATCAAGAACCACTTCATACAATTATTACCTCCATTGCATATTTAAGTCATTCGTCCAATCTATTCATTTTTTATCTTTCACACATTTCCAGTGCATAATTAACAATTCTTTATACTTTACTTCATGATTTTCATAAATCAATCTCTCACAATAATTTGAGGAACTTGTGATCCCTGTATAACAAACTCAAACTCACCCTCAACCTTTCCAATGCCAGTGACAATTGTTGCAAATTGTTTTAAAATTGTGAACATATTCCTCCTCTTTATTGCATTGCCTTCAGCAATGTACAAATATTTCCTTTTGTAGTGAAAGGCCAAGCTTGTAACTTCACTCAATTCCTGTCAAAATATATTTTTAAACTTAGAAAAAGCTTAAAGGATATAATTATATGGTTTAATCATTTTAAGATGAAAAAACATAGATGTTTTATTTTTCATATTTTATTCTTAGGATTTATGTTTCATGTAGATTTATCTAATCAGGTATAGTTCAATATAATTACAATAAAGGTTCGACTGATTATTACACCTAGTGGACCACTAATGGTCTGATTAAAATTGAATTTGTAAGCTTTCTAAGTAAGCTTTAATTCATAATCAGTCAAACGTTTATTGTTAATATATTGAATTCATGTTTATTTATCATAATTATTCAGACTGGCTTGCATTCCATTTAAGTTTCAAGTAATCAGCTGGTAATTATGTTCTTTATTTTAATTTCATAAAAAATAACAATAAACAACACTTTACAGGATTGTAGAAGATATAAATTACTTACAGAGGATATAGCATTGTCCGCAACAGGTGTCATTGTTCCTTCTGTGTAAGGGTAAAAAACCTCTAATTTTTGGATCGTGGTACCCAGGGTGTAGACATACAATGGACCAGGAAACTCATACGAAGCTTGTTAATGAAAAAAATATCATCTCATTTGTGGATTTTCATTACAGATATAACATAGCAAATGTGCAAAATGTGTTACAATATTAAGATTACAATTAAAGCAATGATTATTATGAATAATATCATAACTATAACAATTACAATGATAATGATGATGATGATGATGATGATGATGATGATGATGATGATGATGATGATGATGATGATGATGATGATGATAACAGCAATAAAAACAATAATACTAATAATTATAATTATAATAATGATATAATAATAATTATGTGATGACAATTTAATAATAATAATATAATAATAATAATGATAATAATAGACTTAATAATATAATAAAGAAAAAAATAATAACAATAATGATAACAACAGTAATAATCGAGTGATGATGATATTGATTATTATAATATATGTATCTTTATTCTCCTTAACATAGGACATTTCTTTTGAAAATTAGCATAAAATTAATCAAGCAAAAGACAAACATTCAACAAAGAGGCTTATAACAACAAGAACAAAAGGACCAACAGTTCAGTGAGTGTAATTGGATTAATCAAATGGTTACAAGTCCAATCAGTTTCATTGTAAATCGACTAGTCCCTTTTTCAAAATGTTGTTTACCAAGCTCTCAGAGCCTCTGAAAAGTCTTTTTATTTGCCATTCCACCACTCTAGCAAAGCAAGTGTGCAACAAGCTGTAATGGTTCCTTTGACATTTATATCAAAATGCAATTGCTTGCTTAACTTAAAAGCAAAATAAATGATAAGAAACACACATTATAATACTTACTGTAACATTTGGTTTCATCAGTCAAAACGTATGGTAAATCTGGGCAAAAACATTGAAAGGCTTGGTTGTCATCCTTTGAAACACACGAGAAGGCACACTGTGCAGAAATGCATGCAGCTATAGATAAGCAGAAATATTGGTAGATTTAATGAAAGGTTAAAACATTTTGATTAGGCCATTCCAAATTGATTACTTGGTTGATGGATATTTTAGTCTAAAAAGATTGGATCAGTTAGTTGATTTCCATTTGAACTTTTATCTTCACATAATTTAGACTCTGCCTTTACATAAAGGAGCAAGGTGCTATGTATATTTTAAGGAGTATGTGTAAATATCATGTATCGTTCATAATTATAACCTCTTCATGTTTCTTTATTTCTGATGGAAAATGTAGATTTACATGCCCAAGGAGTGTTTGCAATGATTTTGATGTGTAAATTCAACATTTTGAGAAGAAAAAAAAAATATCAATAGCCGAGCTATTCAATTGGGAATGGCTTACTGAAATACTAACCACCAAACAAGAAAACCATAATTATGATCAATGATAATAATGATAATAAATAAATACAGTATTTCTGTAGCGCCTCTCTCTCTATACATTATAGCTTCTCAGAGGCGCTTCACCTGCGTTAAAGAAGACATGTGAAACAAGTATTTTTTCAAAAGTGTTTAAAAAAATATTTCGATTTTCAGCCCTTTGGGTGTTGTTGCTTAATTGGTTTCATTCCACTGGTCCAGCACACGTAGTGTTCTTAGTTCTTATTTGGACAAGTGGAAGGTACTTCTTGCTCTTGAATATAAAATATTCTATGAAAATAACTATGTTGAGATTTCACCATTGCATAATACTAATTATTTACTCTTATTATTCTTGTAGAGGAAAACATAATGAAAATTGAAAAAGAATAAATAGAATATTTGAAATAACCAGAGTGTATGTCAAATAATTTTATGAAATATTTTCTTTCAATACTCACATTGAAAAGTTGGATGACTTTCATTGGCCATGATTGCTACATCATACAGATCAATAAAGTTGTTAACTTTCCAATTTTTGGAAATGGGTGCATCAGTTATGCTTTCTACAAACAATCTGTCAGTGGCATTGCTTGCTGCAAATATCAGATTCTGAAATAATTAAAAAATTAGAAAGGTAATAACTAGCTAGTAAGTACTGGGTTGGGAACATGATTTATCAAACAAATGCAAAGTTCTGGCAAAAGAAAATCTACTTTTGTGGTGTTATCACTAAAGCATGTCCAAAATAACTTTACATACAATGAGTGTAGAGTAAATATTGTCAAAAGGGTTATTTTCATGATGCAAGTACTACTAACAAATTATTTTCCAAGTATTAAGATATTATTTGAAGCAGGTATTATCAAAGGTATATCTAAAATCAAAATTCATAGAAATATTTGCTGTATAAATCGATACTATTCAAGACTTCCATTGATAATTCCCCAATTTAGGCGTTTATAACCTTAAATATGTTTTTGAATGGTGTGAATAACAAGATCATTTTTCAAAGAATAATGATTTACCTCAAATATAGCAATACCAAGAAAGTTTTCTCCTTGCCTTACGCGGAACACCTTAAAGTTACTTCCATCCAGATCCATTTGGAATATTGCTTGTCCCCCTGTCCAGTATAATTTGTCTTGTGTTATATCCACACCTTGAAATATGAATACAATAAGCAGTATTTCATCAGATAATAATTACATTCGTTATCTAAAATTAACATAATTGAATCAATTGGAAGCACATGTTATCTGCCCCTTACAGATTGAATGGGCCCCCGACTTTCTCTCATCTTTGAAAATGACCTCTCTATCCTGTCCTAAAAGGTCAGATCTTTCAATCGTTGTCACATCTTCTTCGTTGATCCAAAACAGGAAACTGTTTGAAAGAAAATTGAGTTTTAAGAAGCATTGAGCATTAGAAGAGAACAATTATAGTTCAACAAAATGTAATGATGTTGAAAAAAATTGAACAAACTCACCCTTTCCTTGGATAAACTGCAATACCTCTTGGTTCATCAAGAGAATGTGTCACAATGAACTTGTACAAATCTAACCTGCTAATTTGACTCATACCAATGGAATTAAACACAGCATCGGTCCAGTACAAGTGATGATGAATCCAATCAACAGCTAAACCATAGACCTATCAAGGAAAATATCATATTTTTGATCTTGATATACATTTTGCAATTCATCTTTTAAAAAGTTCTTTAATTCAATGTAATGGTGTTCTTCTGTGTGCTCCCATTTCAGTTCAATCAAAAGTTGGATTTGGGATATTTTGCTTTTTACCTTATGTGAAAATTGGGTGTGGAATGCGTAGAATGTTGTCGTCTGTCCAGGGAACCAATAGCGAGATGTGTTTTGACTGCTATCAACTACAAAGAGAGCTCCAATTTTGGGATAGGGAGCCAATCTGGTAAGATGAGCAACATTTTTTGAAAAATAGACTTCCCTACGTTGATCAATTGTGTTCATGGTGACAAAATCATTAGGATTTCCTATAAAAGAGAGAAAAAATATAATTCAAGTTGAATGAGATTTATTTCAATTTAAAAAAACTCCATATTTGATGATGAAATAAATACATTTTTTCCCCCCATCCAAACAAATGCATAAATGTGATGAATAACACAATAAGAGGAATTAAATATGTCCTACTTGTATACATAAGTATTGTTGAATCCCCATTTCTTAATTGGCTCGAACCACTGATGAAAACCATTGGACTCATTTCTAAAAAGAAATGATTACATTAACTAATTATCAAAATAACCTGTTATACATTCTGAGTCAATTCTTTTTCTAATAATGTTAACATAAGTGCTCTCTTGAGAATTTTTTTTTTTTTCGTTCAACCCAAGTAATTTGTTATTGAATGGTTCAAAGTGTGAGAATCTTACAACAGATACAACCTTAATATAACCAAAGGCATTATTGCTTTCTCACAATAATATTGTTCTGTAAGCTTTTATTTTGTTATATGTTACCTAGTTCATTTATCAGGATGTCTGAAGTGAAACTGTATCTCAATATAGAATGTTGCAAATTGTATGAATAGGGTGGAAATTGTGAAGAATGTTTCTGACATTCTTAGCTTTACGAGGATATCCAAGAACAATATTTAAAAAATGATCTATTACCTACATGGTTGAATATGGAATAATTTGGCAAATGGAAAATAATTTGGACATTCAAATAACATAACACACACATCCTTTTGATCAAATGATTAACTTTATCTTGGGAAGCCGTAGTAGGAGTGAAGACAACATTTTCCTCCCAATTAGGGGATTATTTCAAAAGACATGGCAAAAACCTTGATTTTCATATCTTTTGTTGTCAAGAATTATTTAACTATCATTTTCTTTTTCACAAAGACTATTAATACATAAAGTATAATGCTATGTGAAAATTATCGATCGTGACTAAATGGCAGAAAAACAGAAAAAGAAAGCAAAGAGTTAATGTCTTTGTTGCAATTTTTCAAAGTAGATCAGATCTTTCCAACAAAATAATATAATTTTGAATAAAAACATACCTGATTTTCCAACACATAACATGAAAACAGCGAAAAAACACAAGGTTTTTAAGTTGCTGGAGGCCATTTTTCTCTTTGTTGTTCAGCCCCTAATGCAGATTTATCTTTGTCATCTTACATTTATATGTAAATATAGCTGGAACCATAGAGCTAAACAGGATGAAGGAAACGAAACTTATTGATTTCACATTTATTATAATTAGAAATAAAAGTTTGAACCATGACTAGGCTATTTCCTGGATCCTTAACAAATTCATGACATCTGCAATAATCAAGTGAATATCATTCATACAACAGTATTACTAAATTGCAATGGAAAAGTACCATGATTTTCATGTAACAAAAAGACAATGCAAATTTTATAATTGAAAAGATAATTTTGTCCAGTATGAAAAAGACAACAGTCTCAAATTAATGATGTAATTGTCCTTTCCACGCCACAGTATCCTAAGGTGCATGGACAATATCAGCTCATTTTATTGTTCACTAAACATCAATTTGTATCATGACTCTTTGAAGTAAATCTAACTAATGTCTGTCTCCTCAATTGAAGGGGCCTTACGTTATAGTGTATAAGAAAAAGAAATTTCTTATGTACACAATTGTTGAATTGAGATAAAAACAATGAAGACAAATGGTTGCAGATGTCATGTTAGATGGAATGATGATATAACAGGCCTTTGAATCTACAATCAGCCTTGGTGCAACCAATACAACCAGGCATTGTTGAGCTATTTGTGCTACTGCAGCATGCTTTGCTATAATACATAATTTTTGCATAGTAACATTTAGAAGCCATTTTAAAACTCAAAGGAGGCTTAAAGATTAATTTCTAGACAAACTGAAGAAATTAAAGTCAGCTTACATTCTAACTGTGATGTATTGTATTGAGACTTTTATTTACAGAGGGTTACCCTTTCAGTATCGCTGCTCGTCCCTGGATCCGTCTAAATATACTCTAGATAAAGGGAGAAGATTCTAGAAGGAACTAAGGGACTTACAGCTTTGTATGTGGCAATTTATCTAAGGGGCCGTCCATAATTATCATCTTTTTTCCGAGCATACAAACCGTACGCTGGAGGGGGGGGGGGGGGGCGGGGCCAACGTACACTATTTGAAAATGTTGAAAAATAAATGTTTGTTTTTTTGTTTTGTTTTTTGATGATAATAGTTTATTTCTTGAAAACTGAAAACAATAGCAGATACAATCAAATTCTATTCCCTTATATTCGATACAATTGGCAGTATTTCAAAACCGATATTTAATGCACACTTTAGGGGGGGGGGGGGTTCAGAAAAAAGTGTACGGTTTGTACACTTGGGTTCATGATGAAAATTATGGATCGCCCCTAAGCAAATAAGGAAGAACATTTAGAGTATTTATGCAAAATAAAATGGTCTTATATTTCCTCCTTTCAAAACTAGGTCAAACATTTGTACAGTTTCACTTTAGAATTTGACCTAGAACTCAATGTCTCCTACAACGTCCTCGGTTCGAGTTTTTTTTTCTTAATTTGTTTCAGATATGAGGGTTTCCATGGTGTTGTGGTCAGAATAGCTTATCATCAATCCAGCCTCCAGGGTTCAAACCCCGGGCAAGGGAATGATATGTTCATGGCTCTCAAGTTCAGTGGACCAAAACTGGCTAAATTAAAGGCTTTAGGGAGGACCACATTGGAAATAAGTCCCACACTTTTATGTGCTATCCTCAGTGAATACCATTCACCAAAGAAAAACAAACAAACAAACAAGAAGGGTAACCAATTCAGCTAGCTGATTTTCCATACTACATTGATCCTTTCTATCTACAATCATGCATACATGATGCTAAAGGAAGATTAATCCACATCAAAACAACCAAGCAAATAACAGTATCATTCGCAATTCCTTGATCAAATAATGCAAGTGTTCACTTGTATGTATTTTTTATTTTTTTATTTCAAGCATGTTTAGACAGGGTGGCCTAATCAGTCAGTGGCTGTTCTTCCTTAAGGCCCTGTATACATACCAATATTGTGATGTACATTTGACATACAAAGAAACAAACAACAATGAAGTGTATATACAATACAGCAAAGGAGAAGATACATAATTTCTTAAGTATAGTTTTATTGCATAGCAACTAAAAAGTTGAAAAGGTTACAAGTTCTAAAATCATAATCAAAACATATTGCACAATTGATTTAAAACAAGAAATGGTAGAATTTATAGCAAATTGTCACGAATAATTAATTTACCTGACCTTTGTGTTCTATATTTAGGTCTGATGGATGGTTTTTTTCAACAAAATTAAGTAAAATCTTTGTAGCTTTTTTTAGGTAAAAGGCCAAGTGATGACAACATTACTGAGATAAAGAGAAATAAAAAAGACAGACTTTATTGACCAATTAATTAATTTGGAATGGCATAACAACAGTGTTTTGCAAGACGTTTAGTCTTACATGAAGAAATTAAAGCTTTAAAAGCTTAAAACCTTTAAAAAAATAAAATCAAAAATTAATCAGGCAACATCTTTTTGATCTCATTTAGAGTATAATAGTTAGAGCATTGCCCAACATCTAAACATTTTCATATACAAATAAAGTAATTGGGTTGTTATGAAGATATACCCTTCGAAATCTGTAGAGAATCAGTAATATGCATAAGAATTATGTGTGGTCTTACTTTGACTTAGGATAGGGATACCTTGGTGGTTAATTCTTGCATTTTATATAGTTATTCTTGTTCAAAAAATAATGTCATTGATATTATTCAAGTCTCTACAATTAATCCCAGGTTGAAATGATAATTAAATATGAAAGCAGCAAAATAATAAGAGTTGGACAGAAAAGGCTCTCAATGAATATAATTGTCCTGAGTATCATCAAGTAAATCTGCTTAAAATGGCATGTTTTGATAAAAGTTATAAAATAAGAATATCAAAGAATTATTATGAATCAATATTAGACATATTCTGTCAAGATGTGTTGCAAAATGTCATTCACGAAATTACAAAAATGCAGTTAATGTCATGCTTTTGAACAATTTTTTTACATCTAAAACACTGAAAGGTCAAAAGAGCTTCAATATCCATTCAATAAGCTGCTTGGATAATTATGTAGGCCGTCTTAAAAGAGAAGGATATCTTCCGACTGCATCATGATTATTTTGAATTAACAAATGTTGTTATAATTCTATTCATGGTGGTAATTCATCTTATGGTTCATCTTAGAGGTATTCGTTTACCCACTTCACTATGCATGGCTTGCAATTTTACAAAGATGGGGAGAAGTACACCACAAGATAGAATATCCAGATCGAGATGCACTACAAAATAAAATAGGAAAACATTATCAGAAGGCTTTAAATTTTCTCTCTTCCTCATCTCTCATGTGTCTTCATCTTTGTAATAATATGAATTATGGCAGTCATCTAATTCTTTTTTTGTTTGCTTATTTGTTCGTTTGTTTGTTTTTTCTTTATTTCATTTCTTTGCTTTCTCTCTATATCTTGGTCTCTCTCTATTCTTTCCTTCCCTTTTATCTGGTTTTACCTATATATCTGATCATTTGTTCATCTGTTTGTATGTATAATCTAAGAGTAATTAATATGTAATACTATAAGGGTCCATACCTTTTTCATGCCATCAGTGGTACTTGGCCTTATGGTATTAGATGCAGATTTCATTTGAGGTTTCAAAGTGGTGACCCTGGCTGAAGAGAATGCTGGGGTTGAGGTTCCTCTGAAGTTTTGATTTGTTGTAGTAGATAGGGTGATAGAGGTGGTATTGGGGGTTATTATGGATGTATGGCCAGTGGTGATTGTAGGCGTTATGGTTGGGGTGGAAGGGGTTGTTGGGGAGACAGTGGTGGTAGAGATTTTTGCTGTAGTGGTGGTTTTTTTTGCTGTGGTGGTGGGGGTTGTTGCTGTGGTGATGGTGGTTGTAGGGGTTGTTTGGGTTGTGGTAGGGGTTGTGGTGGTGGTGGTAGGGGTTGTGGTGGTGGTAGGGGTGGTTGTTGTGGTGGTAGGGGTTGTTGTGGTAGTGGTAGGGGTGGTGATGGTGGTAGAGGTTGTGGTGGTAGATGTTGTTTTTGTTGTTGTTGTTGGAGTTTTAGCTGTTGGTAAGAAAGAGGAGAAAATTTAGTAAATAAATTTGATCAAAAATTAAGAGTGACAATTACGAGACTTAGTGTCTTTAGTACACTTTTCATCTAAACTTACCTATTCCACCTGGCTGTAGGTAATCCCCATACATGATTATGTCATAAGTGGTTCCAGATCCTGGATGGCTGTAGTTACCAATGATAGCATTGTCATAACGTAAACCAAAATGAACACCTTCATAATCATTCCTTCCTGTCCACACAACAAAATCCTAAATAAAATGAAGTTAATTGTGTTAATCTCTTTAATCTACCAATGGAAATAGATATTATGAAAAGAAAACCTTAAGATTCTCTTGGTCTGACTGTTCTTCAATGGAATTGTTTTTACTGGAGCATGTTTCAATTAACTACCTAAGTTCCACTAAGCTTACTATCTGGCAACAGGGTGAGAAATGAAGATGGCAGTTTTTTTAGAAAAAAATCTGGCATTGATGGTCATTATAAAAGATACCTGAAACAAAGTGACACCGTTTGGGGAATATCCAGGAAGACTCATGTAGACTTGACGCTGTGACATGCTTCCATCAGTGCCTATGTAAGCTATTTCATCTTTGGCAGAATCAGCCCAGTAAATCCTATGACAAAGAAACAACAAAAATCTTGACAACAGTTTGTTCAGAAAAAATGTATGCAAATTTGCCTAATTCAGGTGGAGATATGTATTCTTTCACTTTATTTTTTTATTTTATGTAATTGAATTTGAAACATTTTGTAACTCAATCTGCAATATAGGAGTTTTGTTTACCAAACATTTATTCTGAAATTTATATATGCTCCCAAAAGTTTCAAAAAACAATTATTAATTAAGTTTGGAAATAACAAAGGGGATTCAAGATGAAAAATCAATAATAAAAACTTTGGGCTATTTTTTTTTTTCAATTATGCTTTACCCCATTTGAATCATTCTTTATACCTTTCACGCAGTTTGTCCAAAACAATTTGTTTTATGGAACCATCGGAAACATGTGTGTACAAAGTTGAAGTTGTGCCAGAATTCAAGTTGTATTTCACCAGTTTGTTTGCTGTTCCAGTTGTAGCAAAATACAGGGTCCTGGAGACAATGACATGGTCAAATGATATTTTAGGTACACTATTAGGAAGTTTTATATTTATAAACATGGAAAAATTAATGATGCAACGCATATTGGACACTGTGTCACCATACTCTCACTCTCAGTATATTGCAAAAAGGTGTCAAGGTAATTTCTCATAGAATTAGCTACATGTTAAGAGATAGGGATAGGATAAGGATTAGGTTAATCGAACCCTAACCCTATAGTTTCGCTATTGCCTCGTTATCTCAATCAATCACGATTTACATAATTGTAAGCATATGCATTATCACTTTAAGAAACTCATCCAATGGGATATTACTTCTACCTTGAAAAAGTGGATTTTAATGTTTTAAACTATTTGAATTTCAAAGTAATACGCATAGAGATAAAATCTTATAGGCAAGTCCCTGTCAATTGAAAACACTCCTATAAACAAATTTAGATTGACAAAGTAATGTGGATAATCTTTTAACCTTTGTGCTGGATCCACCACAATGCCTCTTGGTTTGTCTTGATTTGACAGAATTGTACTTTGCCCACTTCCATCAAGATTAGCTTCTTTGATGTGTCCATGAGTGAGAACTGTCCAATACAACTTATCATTGACCCAATCTACAGTCATTCCTGAAAACAAAGAAATGATTTGATTTCTTTCATTGAATTAAGAGTTATCATTGTCTTAGTTTATTTGATTTGCTTTAAACTTTCATTTATCTGCAATCAGAAATGATTCATTATTGCATAATGATCAATCAATAATCGATACAAGAAACAGATACATAAGATTATTATTATGCTCTGTTTCATATTTACGTACTAAGCCATACATCAAATCTGCTCATTTTTTACAATTCACACATTTCCAGTGCATAATTAACTCATTATATTTACTTCATGATATACATAAATTAATATTACACAATAAGGAACTTGTGTTCCCTGTTTAATAAAAGCTCACCCACCCTCAACTTGTCCAATGCCAGAGACAATTGTTGTAAATTGTGGTAAAACTGTGAACATACGCCTCCACTTTATTTCATTGCCTTCAGCAATGTACAAAAATTTCTTTTTGTAGTGAAAGGCCAGACCTTTAACCTCAGTTAAGTCCTGTCAAAACATATTTTTAAACTTAGTACAAAGCATACAAAATATCTATGATATAATTATATCATGTCAAATGATTTGTCCAAAGTTATAGTAATTGATAAAGATAAGTTGTGATATGTAATTATGTATATCATTGAATGAAATAATGCTATTTGATTAGTCACAACGGAGCTACACATTTATGAATAACATACACTTTTTCTTACATGTTCAGCTTTTACACAGCTTTTGTAACTAAAACTAATATGGGGGAAAGGATTCAAGTACATTTGTATCAGGATTGTTGAACAAGAATTACTCACAGAAGATATAGTATTGTCAGCAACAGGTGTCATTGTTCCTTCTGTGTATGGGTGGAAAACGTCCAACTTTTGGATTGTGGTACCCAGGGTGTAAATGTATAATGGACCAGGAAACTCATACGAAGCTTGTTCATGAAAAAAATACAATCTCAGTTGTGGATTATCATTTCAGAAAATAACAAAGTGAATGTACAAAACTAACACAATATGTTGATAACAGCTAGTACACGATGTAAAAAACATTTCCACAATCTTTAAAGAATAAAATACATCACATAAATGGTAATATCTAATAAAAAAATGAGATTAAAAACAAACACAACATTGAGGTAAAAAAATCTTTAAAATTTGAAATTCCATATAGTGGAAAAACAACAAATATCAGCTGGAGGTGATCGTTATCACCTAAACCTTGTTGTAATCGTTCACCTTTGTATCATAATGCATAAGCTGGCCCAAGAGCAGAAGTATACAATAGAAAGATTTATTTTCCTACAAGAAACCAAAGTACAATGATTCATACAATTGTTAATATTTCACACAAAAAATCAATCCTTTGAAACAAAGGATACAGCAAACAAAGTGTAACTTCAAAACACCTTGAAAATACGAAATTTACCGAGAAAAAAAGGTGCACAGATGAGCTTGAATAAAGCCTTGATGTTTCCTTTTACACCTATAATAAAGAATAAGAACACTTTATAAAAGAAATGCTACAATACTTACTTTGACATAATTTTTCCTCTACCAAAATGTATGGTAGATCAGGGCATGAACATTGAAAAGCTTGGTTGTCATCCTTTGCAACACACGAAAATGCACATTGTGAGTAAGTGCATGCAGCTAAAGATAAACAGAAAATTGGTAGATAAGGCCATTCCAAATTGATTTGTTAATCTATGAATGAGTTGGTCTAAAATATTGGGTCAGTCGGACATCAGATATCACTTGGTCTTTTACGTAGAAACTATTGAAAGAAGCGAGGTGGTCTTTATTTCAAGGAGTATGCAAGAATATCATATATTGTTAAAAAAACCTGTTTATTTAATAACTTATAACCATGTTTCCATGATTTTGTTGCATAAATATGACAAAAATATTTTTGGGGTTGGCCACATCTATCGATCAACTATTCAAATTTGGTACGGCCTTACTAAAATACTAACCACTTGATTGATATGAAATGTTCTATAACAAAAACGATGTGAGGATTTTACTTTTGCATGATATTAAAGACTCACTCTTTATCATTCATGCAGAGGTCAAGTCATGAAAATTTAAAAAGAATAAAAGACTCAATGTTAGAAATGACTTATATAATGAAATGACGTGTATAGCAAAACAATCTATGATTTTTTTTCTTTATGCACTTACATTGAAAAGTTGGTTGACTTTCATTGGCCATGATTGCTACATCATACAGATCAATAAAGTTATTAAATGTCCAATGTTTGGAAATGGATGCATCAGTTATGCTTTCTACAAACAATCTGTCAGTGGTGTTGCTTACTGCAAATATCAGATTCTGAAATGATATAGAAATTAGAGTTATGAATTATCAAACAATATGCAAAATATTCAAGTTTCTCAAAAGAAAATCAACTTTCATGGTTCTGGCACAAAAGCATGTCAAAAAAATGTGTTCACTAAATGTCTTTATACAGTAAACAATCTCAAAAGGTTTATTTCCAAAGCATTTAAACATTCCTTGAAGCAGCTGTTAAAAAAGGTTCTTTAAAACTGATATCATGGAAATATTTGCTTTGTGTATATATCTAAATAGATGTCCACGGATATTTCCCCTTTTGTGTGTTTATAATCATAAATCCAATCTTAAAATGTGAATGACAAAATTCTTTTCAAAGAAAACTTATTTACCTCAAATATAGCCATACCAAGAAAGTTTTCTCCTTGCCTTACTCGGAACACTTTAAAGTTGCTTCCATCCAGATCCATTTGGAATATTGCCTGTCCCCCTGTCCAGTATACTTTGTCTTGTGTTATATCCACACCTTCAATAAAAAAAAATCAGGAGATAATGTGATAATGTCAATAGCAATTTTAAATTAAATCAATTGGAAGGATATTATAGCTGCAAAATCACCGGCAAAATTATACCAACTTACTGATTGAATGGGCCCCAGATTTTCTGTCATCTTTGAAAATGATCTCTCTGTTCTGTCCTAAAAGGTCAGATCTTTCAATTGTTGACACATCTTCTTCATTAATCCAAAAGAGGACACTGTTTGTAGAGAAAATTGGGTTTTAAGAAAAAAAGAACTGAAAAGAAGTTAACCATCATAAAGAAAGAGAAAATGTACTTCCTGTGATTCAATACATGCTGAAAGGTTTTCAAACTTCACCATTCTTTTTAAGGTGATATGGTCCTGGTCCGACTTGAAACCTTTGTGTCTGAGAAAACTGTTGAGATGTATAGAAAAAGAGAGAAAATAGAATTTTGTTTTTAAAAAAATCAAGAAAACTAGATCAAACTCACCCTTTCCTTGGATAGACTGCAATTCCTCTTGGTTCATCTAGAGAACGGGTCACAATGAATTTGTACAAATGTCCATGGCTCAGACGAACCATACCAATCGAATTAAACACAGCATCAGTCCAGTACAAGTGGTGATGAATCCAATCAATAGCTAAACCATACACCTATTCAGGAAAAAAATGGTCCTTTTTTATTGTTGGATATAAACTAATCTATTTCAAAGTTAATAAAGATTAATTTTATGTTTTCACACACATGCTACTGCAAAGGGTCTTTAGAATAAATTATATTGAATTTTCTAAGGCTAAATTTGTAGGTGTTATTGAAAGTGTTTAGATAACCATTCCATTCCACTTCAAACAACTTCAATTTTGCAATTGTTTTTTTTTAATCCCAGTATAAAATAGAAAAATCATTGCACAATGTTTAATACAACGCATGATACATTGATAATGATAGATAAAATCAGGAAAAAAACAAACAAAACAATCTTAAAATATTAGATTAAGTTAGCTTTTTACCTTATTTGAGAACTTGGAGTGTAATGTGCTTGCTGTTAGTGTTTTACTAGTGTACCAATAGAAAGTTTTGTCATGAGTGCTGTCTACCATAAAGAGAGCTCCAATCTTGGGATAGGGGGCAAGTCTTGTTAAATGAATAACATCTTTTGGAGAATAGACTTCACTTGTGTTAACATTGTTTTTGGTCACAAAATCATAGGGATCCCCTTTTGCAAAAGCAATAAAAATACATTTAGGTTATTCCAAATGAATTTGTTGGTCGTTGGATTTACTAGAGAATCACTATTACGATTATTGAAACTGGTTTATAAAAATATGAAAAAAATATGAACATTTGGGTCGGTTTGTCGAATTCTTTTTCTTTTCCTTGTTTCTACTTAAACTAGATATCACTCTTCTTCAAAATTTGCGCGATGCTGATGCCTTGTCAAAAGGAGGCAAATCGCCAAAAAAAAAGGCAGTTGCATTTATTGACCAACTAATCAATTTGTAATGACCTTATCGAAGATAGTTGAATGACACCATTTGAATTTTGATTGCCTTCTATGACTGCATATTTGATAACACAATTCCCTTAAATGGCATTTTGAAACCATTCTGTTCAGATAAGGTGAAACATTGAAGGCATCAATTTCATTTTATACAAACAAATCAATAAATGCAATGAATTGCACAATGAAGGAAGGGCAGAAGAGGATTGGATCCTACCTGTAATTATTTTTATCGTTGAATCCCCATTTCTTGATTGGTCTGAACCACTGATGAAAACTTTAGTAGTCATTTCTGAAAACAATTGTCATTACTGATTACTAAAATAACCTGAAGTAAAATTTGAGCCAATTCCTTCAAGATCCCATATTTGATGGCATAATACCCCTTGCGAAAAATGATGTCTATTCTACAAAGAAGAAATGGTATGCTTTATTTGGTGAGCTTTCTCTTTGCCATCTTATAACTAGTATATTTCTCAGGATGGGGGAAATGTATCAGTATCTGAATAACTAATATTACATACAAAGCTGATGGATCAATTCATATTAAATCTCAAATTTCAAATGTTCCAATTTGACAACATGGATTCTTTCTTGATTCGCAGCTTAGGCCAGAAAAAAAACGTTTGGTCTACGGATTTATTTTTTTTTAATTAAGAAAGCAAGTAATGTTTTTTTAATTTCATTTCAACAAATATTTACCGAGTTAAATGTCAAACAAAAAATACATATCTATTAATGTTCATCTTTTCTTTCATCATTATCAGCTAATAAATTAACACATAAATTAACAAACCAACGATTATGTCAGGCTAAAATTAGTCATTCTGTCAATCAATATTCATCTTTGCTCTCATCATTTATAACATTAATAAATCAAATGAAGGAACAAGCAAAATTTATTTATGTCTATTGCTATTACCACCCAGCAACCGTGTTAGGCTAAAAGATAGCAATGTGTCTGAAAATGTTTTATTATACTATTACTAGCAAATAACAAGCATATTTTGTCAATCTAAAATTAGACAAATTATGTATAATATTAGTAATGTTCAACTTTTCTCAACAATAGATAAATAAGCAAATATGACAAGTAGCCAGGCTATCTATAAATGTTCATCTGTTATATTTTACGACTTTAAAGCTTGAAATTTTCCAAGGCGTCAATCTTTCCAATGGTCATCTTTTCACTTTTTTTCTACTTCAACTTTTGGTTTGCTGTCTGTAAGATAAATTTCAATCAGGATCAAATTCAACTGTTCACAGATTGGAATTAATTCTAGGACTGGGTCAACATCTGAACATAGATAGTTTTGCATGGTAAAAGTAAAACCACTCTCGTGCCTTTTCTTACAACGATGATCAAAAACATGCTTCTGCGTGATGTTTTAGTCAGTGAAACATTAGCATGTTAATATGGACATGCTACCACTTCCGGTACAAAGACATGAGGCAAATATGACGTTAGTATTATTTGTGCGTACAATTGCAAAGCTATATAAAAAATGTGTTTTCGAGAAATAGAAGTGGTGAATCCGTAGACAGTACATTATTTTAAGGGTTATCAATCCACATTTATCTAGGGGAATCAAAAAAAGAGGAGAGAAGAAAACACGCTTCTCCCCAAAAGTAGGGAATATTCAAAAAAAGCAAATAATTTTTCTAATTTTTCTGATTAATTCTTCAATACAAAGTGTTTCAAATATTTTTGAATCAGAACAAAATATTATATTTTGGACAATAACATACCTGATTTTCCAACAAATGACATGAACACAGCGAAAAACCAGAAGGTTTTTAAGTTGCTGGAGGCCATTTTTCTCTTTGAAGTTTAGCCTCTAGTGCAGATTTCTCTTTGTCATCTTACATTTACATGTAAATATAGTTGGAACCATAGAGCTAAACAGGAAGAAGGAAAACGAAACTTATTGGTTTCACATTTACTATAACTAGAAATAAACGTTTGAATCGTGACTAGGCTATTTCCTGGATGTATTCTTATCAAAATTCATGACTTCAGCAATAATTTAGTAAAATATCATTCATACAACAATCTTCCAAAATACAAAGGAAAAGAACCACGATTTCAATTAAGCAAAAAGACAATTTGCAATTTTTCAGGATTGACAGGTTGATAAGATAATTCTGTCCAGTATGAAAAAAAACCCAGCCAAGTTAATTATGTAATAGTCCTGTCCACAGCAAAATCCCAAGGATGCATGGACATTATCAGCTCATTTTATTATTCACTGAACATCAATTTTTATCATGGCTCTAAGTAGTAATTCTAACTAATGTCTCTTCAATGATAGGGCTTTACATTATAGTGTATAAGAAAAAGAAATCTGTGTACACAAAATGTACACAATTGTTGAATTGAGTTAAAAAGATGAAGAAAAATTGTGGCAGGTGTCCTTTTAGACGGAATGATGATATTACAGGCATTGGAATCTACAATCAGCCTTGGTGCAACAAATACAACCAGGTATTTTTGAAGCTCTGTGTGCTATTGTAGCAAGATTTGTTACAATACAAATACAATACAAGTTTTGCACAGTAACATTTAGAAGCCATTTTAAAACTCTTGAGCCCATGTTTGAAATCAAAGGAGGCTTAAAGATTAAATTTCTAAACAAACTGAGGAAATTAAACTCGGCTTACATTCTAACTGTGATGTAGTGTATTGAGATTTTATTTACAGAGAGTTACCCTTTAAGTAAAACTGATCGTCCCTCATCATCATCATCAGCATATTCGCGTCAGAACCTTCATATATAGTATATAACTGTACTAAACAAATGCACTTTCAAGGACAGTTTTTGACCATGAAAGCTTTACATTACTAGAAACAGTGAGAACACTGCTATGGGC
>JAVSBT010492082.1:0-20438 GCA_033118115.1 Pharyngocirrus eroticus
AATTATAATTCATATTTGGAAGTGTCAGTTTAACCATGTTTTACAGAAGAAATTAAAGAAAACAAACTTTATCACAGTCTTCAAGCGTATTCTTTCACTTATTAAATATGGCAAGAAATTGTTATTATTACATGGTGGAGAACCCGGGCAAGCTGCTTACAGAAATGTAGATTTGGCATTATATTTCGTTGTTTATCATGTAGAATACTATAATTGTGATACCATGATTCAAATATTTCAATTATTTTCAAATCACAAGATGATGATCTTCATGTTTCCACACAAATGAGGGGTGGGCCAGAAAGATGGCAAGTTACAGGGTGGCTTCAGATCATGGACCTCATGAAGAAACACGAAGGGGACTACACTTGCATTGCTCAGAATGACTTTGGGGTCACACAAGAAAGTGCAAGGGTGAAGGTCAACCATGGCAAAGGTAACGTCTTGTGATTTATGATAATTATCACTTAAAAAGTTAAATTCTTGAATCTATTGAATGAATTTTCTTTGCTATTTTATTTAAATATATTCTTTAAAATTGCATTGAAAAACAGTGCATATAAATTGCAGTTTACAAGCATTTTAAAAGAGGAATTATTTTTTGTGGGGTGTTATTTTTGATATTATTTTTGTATGCTGCTTTATGGTGCTTTGAATTTTCGAACACATTATCTGTGAGTTCTCATGGCTTTCTGCGACATGATTGAAAAGTCCTTTTTTTGTTTGTTATGGGGATGAATATTTCAAAAGAAGGAGCTTTAACCAGGCTATGGAAATCAGTATTTCATTCATTCCAATACTGAACACAAAAACAAATATTAAGGGAGGGAAAATTAATATGAATTTGAATTGTGTAATCACTAGACTGAGTTTTTAAGATGTCAAACTAGTCTTTTTAAACTGTTAACATGTAATGTAATACAAATGCTAAAAAGAAGGGGTGTGTGTGGGTTTTTTTTTGTGAAACTTTGAACTTGCATTTGATTTGTTCATGCATTATTATAATGAATTATGCAATCCAAACATTTTCAGACATGAAGTACAATTAAAGGCTGTGTACAGAAAGTATGCTTTCTATTTTTTTTCATATTTTCTTTGCTTTGGCTTTGGCTCAAGGTGCTTTTACACAATCTATAGCTATGTTTATTGCATGGCGAACCTATTTTTCACATGTTTCTCTTTTGTGTCATTGAGATTTGTCAAAACCAAATACTACATTCAAAACAACAACTTGGAGTTGGATAATATAGTATTTGGAAGACAAGATCAGATAAAAAATATTCTAATTTCTTAATGCACAGCTGCACTGAAATCATAGTGTCTTATGTTAGCAATAAAGCATAATGCTTAATTAAGAAACTTTTCGCAATCAACTTTTTTCCCCTTATTTTCTTTAAATATTGTGGTGATGGCTGTTTGTCTTGTGGTTCTGGATCTGATTGTTTTCCTTTTTTCCTTCAAACTAATTCAATTTCTTTTTCTATTTTTCTCCTGACAATGTCACATTTTCTTGTTGTTGTAGACTTTTTCTTGTATGTGTAAATGGCATTTCTGAATTTAGCAAGTAAAATTATCAATGTAAACTGTTGAACATAAATCAGTATTGTTGAAACACAAATATTGATGCTTGCTTAGTAATAAATAGTATTCATAAAAATTTGCAGATAAATTCTTGTTGGAGAGAAAGAAACAGCAATTGATAAGCATGCACAAATCTTATACAAAGAATAACTATTTAGTGTAATGATTTGGGCTAGCTTGCAAAATAGTTACTTAAGGCAGTGAAATAAGTTAAGGGGGGATGAGGCTCTAATTTCGTTTTTTGATATGGACGAACTACAAAATTAACCTTTTCAATAAAAAAAAAGCACTATATCAGGCTATATTTTTGGCTTAAAGACATCCTAAGCCACAGTTTGATATTACTAAAATTTCTCTGCACTTGATTTATTAAACATATAAAAAAAACACCAAAAAAGTGAAAAATCGAAAAATAATTTTTGTTCATTTTTAGGCCATTTTTAAAATTTAAGATGTTTAAAAAACATCATCTATTAAAGCATGTTTTTAGCTTTAATATGTGTGTCTCAGAATTGTTATATCCCTTTTCAAAATGAAAATATGACTATTTGAAGTGATAAAAGTCACTGAATAAATTGGCCACTTATCAATTTTGAGCCTACTTTTGTCATTTCAAACAGCCACAAATTTCTTTTGAAAAGAGCTATATTCATATTAAAATACTACGTTAAAGCTATAAGCATGCTCTAAAAGATGATGTGTTGAGATATTTGATATCTCAAAAAATAAAAATTTCCATTTGGCTTTGAAAATAAACAGTTACATTCCTTTTGCAATCTTTTTAGGGAAAATGTATTAATGAGGTAATGTTTGGTCAATTGCTCAAAAATAAATAAAGGGGGGTAAATTTATCAATGCTTTCATGATTATTTCACTGCCTTAATCTATAAACTGGGTCTTCATAGCTGGTCATTAAATAATTTTGCTTCCCTGCTTTATTTGTTAATAGCAGCACAGTTGCTTTATGAATATCTTAGTTCCAGCTTAAAAGAAGATAATTATATCAGTTTTAATAATGTGTGTAAAACTAATAGAAATTTCTACAATATTATTTTGTTAATTGCTCTGATGATAATTGTTTAATGTGAATTGCCATTTTTCATGAACCATACCTTCCCAACTTGTTTCTTCCCCTATTTCAATGTTTTTTGTGTCATTTCTTGTGTTTCTCTATGATACATGTAAAGATTTCCTGAGAGATTATTCACTGTAGTTTCTCATTGAACCAAAAGTAGGTGATTGCTTACATGACGAAATTAAAAATATAATTCAATCTGAATGAAAATTTTGATAACTAACATAAATCAATCAATAAAATGCAACATTTTTTCATATTTTTTTTTTCATAAGACAATTCTTCTGAAGATGTTGATGATGAAGATGATGATGAAGTAAAAGAACAAAGGAAAAAGGCTTTGAAAAAGAAAGAAAGGGGACAAAAGAGGAGGAATGGGAAAAAATCAAGATCTAAAAGAAGATTGGAAGAATAGACATTTTTAATATCAAGTTTTTCTTCTGGGAGGGCAAAAAATGAGATGACAAAAATTATTTTGAAGAGTCGTTTTTTGGACAGAAGATCAACTTGAATTGAAAGCTGATTTCAAATGGTGCTAATTTTTACATTTGAAGGTCAATTGTTTAATGATGTATTTGATGTAGTATTTTAGTATATGATAGAGACAGTATACAATTTAATATGGGATTAATTATAGTAAATGACTCAAGTTATGTGTATATTTCACTAAGTTTATTCACACGAATAAAAATTCACCACTCATCTGTGAAACTGTAAAGAAAGTGAAAGAGTAAGCTATCCCACACACAAACATTTTCAATGCAAATTTGCATAATATACATTGTAGATTTCAACTTTAGGACATTGTCAACTCAATATTCAATATATAGTTTTGTAGAGGTAATATCTATTTACCTAGTTTATGTTAGCAGAACGAAAAGGAAATAAAGACATGTAAGTGTAAATGCTTTTGGACTACTCCATTTCTTCATTAAAATTTCATAAGTGGTATTGAAGGGAGATGTCCTTCGAAATAAACCTGATTTCAGAACCTTTAAACACCAACAAATAAGAGGTCTCCATTATACAGCCTATGTAAATTATTAATGTATAATATCTTGAAGTCCTGCTGTTCAAGACAGGTCTGATAATTAATAATATAGGAGCCCTAAAAATGCTAAATATAAACACCAGGGAGCACTATTCTATGATGAGAGTATCTAGATACTAGTATTCTTGGTGAATACTAATTATATTATACGATCTCTACATTGAAGGATATACATTTATTTAGAATTGCTCCACTTACCTTTACCATTCTTTTGAAGAAGGAAACACTTTTCAGAGCTCATTTCCATTCCTGAAGAATGAACAGTAAAGCAGCAGAAGTAACCAACCAGGTTTATGACGTCACAATGTGTGCCTTCTGACGTACTTTTACGTTCAAGTAAAAATAATTTCTTTGATCGCTAGAGGGCGCCAAAATATTTAGCAATGCAATGTTCATCCATTTTGATATATTTTAATTTTCTCATTTATATCTTTAATATCATGCAAAAAAAAATGTTGTGCTCAATCTAAAGCTTGCATACACATATTAAATCATAGGTGTATTTGAGCCTTTTTTTTAATGTTTGTGTTATATAATAGTTACATACTTTTACTTATGCCACCTAATATTGAACTAAATCCATTTTACATTGCGTATGTTTAATCTGCGTAAGTTATTCATTGACAATGTCATTCGCTGTTATGTGGGGTGTTATTTGAAGGCCAAGATGTATGTAGCACTTTTCTATAATCCACCACACGTCTAATCTTTTTATCCAAAAAATACCCTACTTTAAATCTGGATCAGCAAATACAAATCAGCCAACTTTTAAAAGCTTGACGGGTGCCGCCCAATATATTTGTAACGGACATTGCCTGTAATCCACATGTTCGGAGGTAATTAATTTGAGGCCCTGTCATGTTATAAACTTCTGACCAGGATTGGAATCTGCAAAACAAATTAAATAATGTTTTTATCTGGGAAAATGAAGGATATATTGGAAGAATTCATATTTCTAAGGAATAATGCAGCAGATTTTATGATAAATAGTTTGTAATTTGCACTCAATTAATTTTGATATGTTCAGTATTTGGTGAAAGAATGAAGGAAATAATTGTAGCTTACAGTTGTGTTTTGAAAACATTGACTCAAAATGATTAATTAAAATATCATCTGAGAAATGTTTGGATATAACAAGTATTCCCTAGCTAAACAAAATCAGATCTCAGGTACTGCAGGGTTAGGGTTCAAATCTAGAGAACTGAAGGAAGATAATACAGGCAAAGGGCCAGCGTTATTATTATTCAACAACCAAAGTGGGCTCTTGTCATCTAGAGTTCGAAGGGATACCAGAAGAATAGATACTTTTTCCAGTGTACCAACATTTCCAAAACTCCAGCAGCAAAAGACAATTTATAACCCAATGCCAAAAAGGTAATTTTTTTTCATGTAGACGTGATCTTTGTGTGAGGAGATATGTTTATGAATGATAAAACTTTAAAAATGTTTCCAATAACACATTTAGATAGAGATTATATAATTATCAGATATTTGGCTGAAGGTGTTTTGAGAAGTACATGTACATTTATGATTGCCATTAATACAATAATTCATGCACTTTGTATTCTTGATCATAAAATAATGTACACAAATCTTTATGGTTATATTTATATATACACATATGTACACCCCACCCCACCCCACCCCAAAACAAAACAAAAAATCATAATCAAATACATGAAAATAATAATAATCTCTTTCAGATTTCATAGTAAGTCTTGTTATTTATTTTTACGGTCCTAATATGTAACAAAAAAGGTTGCAATGTCAGACAAAAAAAATTATAAAAAATAAAAATGTTCAACGACCCTTACCTATACTCACCTAGAGTTCCAGGGATATTTTCCAAACCTATTTCACACAACTTTCCACATGTGGATAAGCTTTGCTAGAAATAAGAAAACTTTGCAATTATTAGCCGTTAATTGTGATTTCTTCTGTTTAGTATTTGATTAATTTATTAATATAAACTACTTGCATGTATTTCCATAACCATAGGAATGATCTTATAAGTAGTATTATATAGCTTCATTTAATATTCCAGTTTAACTCAAATCATGTGTTCCTATGACGAACCTTTAGGCCATACTTAGTCTAAGTTTAGGTTTATGTACCCTCCATACCCAAGATTTGGCCAATTTGGAATATAACAATAAAGAATTCATGGTTTATCTTGCTCTTGTAATTCTGTGACAATATATGTGCAAGGGTTAACTATTGCTCTTTTTTAAAATTATTTTTTATTTTTATTTTCCACCCCTCTCTTAAATTTTGAACAGGTTGGTATAAGAAGCTAAAAATATGAAAGGAAGCCGGGTATAATTATGACAAGTTTGGCTTGAGGAATCTTTGTCACTGATCTGGTTGAGTTTGTTAAACATATATGGTAAACATTTAGATAGTGACTCTAGTCTAAATTGAATACATTCATCCTACCCTTTGGTAAATTGATTATCATAAATTTTACAGGCTTCATTGCACAGTTATAAAAAAAATTAGCATACACAAATCAGAGTTGATTCCACAAAGAAAAAACACTTTGTTGGAATGGTTTAAACTCAGATAGGACAAAGCCAAGCCAAAGAATAAATTTATCTTGAACTGTACAAATATTGTTTATAATATTTAAGTACTCATAAATACTGGTAACTAAAAGGATTGTGAGGGTTGGCTATGAGGACATTTTTTTATGGCCACAGCCGAGATTTAAATTGAATTTATGGGCATTTAAGTATTGCTAGAGAAGGTATACACTATACACAAGATATCAAGCTGGGTTAAAAAAACATTTAGGGGTTAGAGCACTGTGAAAGATTACTATAAAGGTGATTTCGATTTTGAGCCAATACATATCTATTTTTCTTTATTGGAGGATATTTAAAAAAAAAAAGCAAGGATTCTATTTCATATATCAAAACTGAAGACAAGTTTGAGTATCTTTGGATTTTTGTAGAATTTTGACTGGATATTTCTTTCCATATTGAATTAACTGCTTGATAGAAATTGGAGGCAAATGCCACAGGTATTAGATAATCATGAAGTGAACTGTCTTTTTCTATAAGATTTATAAAGGATAATATTTTATCACTAATTGCAATAAGTAATTTTTCAATCAATAATATTAGTAGTTTCACAGTTTGACAATATGCGGTGATTTCAAAAAGGAATAAACCTGAAGAGATTATATTGGATATCCAACTATTTTTCCAATACCTATACATTTTAAATTTAATACAATTGTTTCATTCAAGAAGTTTGAATACAATAGGATTAATTTCTGACAGGGGTCATTAACATTTCAAATTGCCACACTTTATATCAATGAAGTATTGGATAAACATTTCAAGAATATAAGACAATATAAACAAATACAGAACTTGCATGGATGGATATTACTAAAAGTTACAGAAAATGATGATACAAAATATCTCAATGGAGTATCAAACATGGTTATAAAATTGTATCGCAGCACTTGATTTATGAGGGAAAATAATTGTGCATAAAGTGTATGTAAGCTACATATCTAAAGGAACCATGGAATATAATAATTTAATGGAAATATGAATCTGGAAACAAATAAAATTTGACGTTAGATATGAAGACAAAACATGGAAACAGTTCTACTAGAAGAGACAGCTTTCATCTCCCTGAAATTCCAGTTGCATTTAGACAAGCTCCAAACCTTAGAACAAAAAGGTAATATTAAATCATCTTTAAAAAATTCTTTTATGTTTTTTCTAGTTGAGTAATGTTTCCTTTTTAAAAATTCTTTCCATAGGGGGGTGATAAAATATGTTGTAAGAGCCTTTAAAATGGCTAACTGGGTAGAGTGTTAGCTTGAATTGTCATGCTGGCTTTCTGTGCTGAAGGTACCCGGTTCAAATCAAGGGAAACATTTTTCACTGGCTTTCAAAAAAACCTGTTTGGGTGCTCATAAGCCCATAGGAGTGTTCTCACTGTTTCTAGTAATGTAAAACTCTCATGGTCAAAGTGTCTTTGTGAGTGCATAATTATGCGAAAGTACAGTTATATTCTATATAATATATATTATGATGGTTCTGAAGTGAATATACTGATGATAGAAACAATTGCTTGTTTCAATTCAAATTTTGAGATCATACAGACATTTTACAACTAGCAAAAAAGGGAAACAAACAAGTCTCTTTTTATAATGTTTTGATGACAATGATCCCTATGGTAATGAATAGTATTCTTTATTTCAACAATCAAGTCTATGGGGGGGAGGGTAGAGGATTTTTCAAATATTTATGCATAGAATTGGAAAGAGTGGCTCGTCTTTCCCATTGTACCATAATATGGTATTCATATTGACTGTTGTGACCCTAGTTACAAATAAACATGAATCTTCAAGATATCTAATATTACAAAATGAAGGTTGCCTTAATATTATATTATGGTGATAATTAGTCATTGTGTCAGAATTATAGGAAAAATCTCTTAAAAGGGGAGGGAAGGTAGTATGTGGCCACCATCAGTAAGACTGTCCTTATTAGTCAACATATAGGGGGCATGGTAAAAGAAAGAACAACCTCCTAATTGTTTATATCAATATAACCCACATTAACCTGTTCTTTTGAACATGTAAGTTAAAGGAGGTGATATTGATATAATTGATATATTGGCAAAATAGAATAAAAAACAATATTGTGACTAAAAGGTTTTTAACATTATCCTTACAAGGCCTTAAACTAAATGACCTCTTCCTAGCTGTGGTAAATTGCATTTTAAAACAAGCAATGTTGTCAGCACAGGAATCTCAGCATAGAGACCAAGCACATTAAAGAAAACATTGATGACATTCACATTAATCCAAAAATCTGATTAAAATTGTAATCTATCAACATCTCTTTAGAAAGAATGTATTATGGCCCATTTATAGAATAGCGTAATAGCCTTTAATCTATTTAATACTCAAATTACAATTTATAAACGCTGCACTTCTGGAAAGGGTTCTAAAAGGTATCGTATAATCATGGCTTTACAGTCGCAGCAAATAATAATTTATTTTATATAAGATTGTAAACTGTAACCCTATAAGTGGTGACAACTTATGTTTTATTTTTCTCCAAAGGTATTAGTTCAATATGACAAATTGAGTTCTTTCTGATCATGGAAAATAGTGTAGAATGACTTTTAGGCCTTTAACGGATATGAAAACTGTGGATTTTAAAAGAAGTCAAGATTGACAAAGACATGGACAGTTTTAATTCAAAATGTACGAATCAGAGAAGGATGAAATCTTGACTTTGCCAAGAACTGTATCAGTTTCTTTCTCTAGTCTCAGTGAGAGGAGTTCCTACACAAGAAGGTAATTACTACATTGAATGCAAAACATAGAAACATTACATTGAATTAGATCATTAAAATGTCCCTAAATATCCTTATTTGAGAAAAATCATAATATTTATGCTCTCGGTACAGGTATACCTTATGCAATAAAACTTAAAAACCTCTCCATGTATCATTCAAAATTATTCAACTATAGCTATTAAAATATTCTGAAATCATTGTTTATTCTTTTCTTTTCTAATAAACAGGGGGTGGGGGTATGTCACGCTTTCTGTCAGATTTTATTTTTATTTTTTATTTTGGTCCACACTTTAGTGTTGGTATTATTTATGAGTACATTTACAAAAGTTTGATACAGAATATTGTAATAGGATATGAGTATTTTGACTGGTGAAATTAAACAAATTAAAGTCGATCTTTTACAATATAACTTTATGAATCATTTTGTTAGATATGCAGTCAGACTCTTCGTTGCAACCATCCTTATGAGGGATTAAAAAAGTAACATGTTTTATAGAGTATTCTGTACAATGACATAATTATAACAATATGAAAAAAGAAGACAGCTTGAAAGAAGAATATTAATGATGAATTGAGGCAACCTCTTTATTATGATTGTTGCTAATATAATAAATGAAAACAACAACAACAAAAACCTTTCTTTCTTTTAATTTTCAAAATAATACCCCCAAACCCCCTGAATTCTTCCAACATAGTGGAACAGTTTTCAAACGGCCATCTTCAATACAGATTCAGTCAATGGGTAAAAATCCTTTTTTATTGCAAGTAATGAATTTAACTTTATTTTTGTTTTCTAGTGTCAAAAAGAGGTATATTATCATTCATCAAAATACTTAATAAATGCAGCCCAGAAATGTCATATTTCTAATGATCTTTCATGCTCAACATGCTCTTTGTTATTAAAATATCAAAACAGAGTTGACCTTTAAATAAAAAAGTTCCAACTGTCTGTATCCATGGGCTATTTGATATCTTATATTTCACACAAATGACTTCAGAATTTCTAAAAATTACTTTGGGAATTGAATTTCATGTCTCTTTTGTGTCTTCAAAAGAATTGTTGGTGTACCTTTGGTTGTATTAGAATGTGAAACATACTTTGGGTTTTGATTACAAGTTTGTTTTTCTTCAGGGCAAGAATAGTAACTGAAGATAATGTAGTTGTAGTTGAATTTTGGATCGATTTTCTTTGGACTAACCCATTCTGAAATTTTGTGAAAGAATGGGTGAATGTAATTTGATTTCATGTCAAAATCAGCCTTATATTGTTATTTTTAGCCCCAATAAGTAAAACACTGAAAACGGTACAATTTTCTTTTGATAATTTTCTAAATTTGACCAGTTAATGTGGACATTTACACAAAAGAAGCAACCTTCCCTCCCCTAATATTTGAAAGATATATCAATATTCATGACCGTATTGAATGACTTAATTATGTGAATCTCAGGTATTTGTTACATGTGTACATAGCAGTACAACAACCTGTAGAATTATTTTTAACAAAAAATATTGTCATGTTACCAAGCTATACATTGTATGTGACAGACAGCAGATACTTGATTTTAAAACACACTCCCACACACCATGTACTGAAGTTAATGATAATATAATGGAAAAGTAATGAAAATAGTAAAGGGTGAACTAGCTATCAAGGAAATAACAATTATGAGCGATGTGTGTGTGATTGGTTATTTACTTTGAAAAGTTTAAAAATGGCAAACTGTTCTTCTTACACGGTTATAAAAGACAAAGTTATTGTTAAGACTGCCTACACGAGACGGCCGGAGCATTTGCCCCTGGCTCAAAGTAGAACTGAAGTATGGGATAAGGTTAGCAGGAGGCCTCCTAGAAATAATACTGGAAGACCTAAGTCCACTTCTAATGCTAGTGGACGTTATAACTGGGGACTAACTCTTGATGAGTATTTTGAGATTCAAAGACAATTAAGGTTTGTTAACATGAACAATGAGTTTATCAATATACATACCTATATTGTGGCTGAATAATTGACAAAGTGAAAAGCTGGCAAAGTGATTAGTGCGATTGGTTGATTGGTTGATTGGTTGGTCGGTTGGTCTATCAATTGATAGACAGATGAATTGCATTATTTTATGAAAGATTGATTGAGTGACAGTTTGAATCTAGCTCAGACCCAAAAGCTTCTCATTTAAAGAATCATTATAATGATGTATAGAAACTGTTTTATAAAAATCTTCAAAAAAATTATTGGGGCTAGTTTTGAAATGAATATCTCACACACAAGTTCTAACTAGGTCTATTACAGAACAAACTGACTGACCAATGAAATGACTATATGACTCATTGAATGTGTATGGTCTATATCCAGTACCTTAACCATTTTCTGTTCTCTCTAAGACATCGTTGCAATAATGCTCATCATTATTTTCATATTTCAGTCAAAAGAAAGAAAATGACTTTTCAATACAAAAAGGGGAACTTCCCTCAGCTTTCCAGAATCAGAATGGGTTAGTTGCTAATGGCAACGGAAACCATTCCAAGAAGAATGGAAAAGGAAATAAAGCTCCAAGGTCCTTACCCAATACCAGTACTGAAGAACGTAAGTTTAAATAAAATAAGTTTATTTTGGTCCTATTCTTATTTATCTATCAGGGGACGGTTTCAATTAACAATTTGAATAAAAGTAGGACTTTTATTCAGTAGTCAAAGAAACCACAATTTATGTCAAACTTTGAAAATAAGTGCATTTTGAGAGATAGGTAAAACTTTAAAAGTAATTCATTGGAATCGGCCCCAGATTTTAAGTTAATCTCTACAGACATTTCATAACCACATGAAATTAATTTGTCCACAGCTTTATTACTGCATAATATACATTTGAAAAATAATGACTCTCCAAAACGAGTTGAGTTCACAGCCAAACTTAAATTCGATCACATAATATGGCTGTATTACGATATAAAGGGCTTTTGAATAGATATCTACTAGTATTCATGTTCACATTATTTTTTAACATCCATAAAAATTCATTATGTATTCAATATTCATGGAGTGTTTATCATGTATTCAGCACTCGATTTCTAGTTCTAAAGACTGTTGTTAGGCCAAGGGCTCAACATAAGAACATGCCCACAGGTCTTGGACCATCACATGACCTATGAGGAACCCTAAATTCTGACAATTGATGGTCTGTAAGGGACAGTGATTTTTTTTCTATTGGCCCAACTATTAAGAAAGGTATATTTTGGAAATAGGCCGGGACAGTGGAATCGAAAAATATGGGTCAGTGATATTTGAATGCAGACTGTATGGGACAGTTGACCCCCAAAGGCCTCAATCAATTAATTGATTCCTAAAAATCATAAATTGTCCTTAATTTCTAAACAATGATAATATAATTGTAACAATCTTGAGCAAATTGGGCAGCAATCAAGATAAACTGATCAACAGGGAATATCTTCTTGTGTAATAACTGCTGCGAGGTAAGGTTTCACTGTTTTGATATACACAGAATTTCAGAAAGTTGTACTCTAAAGCATTCACAACTTAATCCATGTCGAACTGTAATTGAAAATACAAAATTCACAAAGCAGTAACTTTGCTTTGGAATCATAATCTCCTACTATACCATAACACTACAAGTACCACTCTTCGTGGGACACTATTCCTGTGTTGTAAAGACCAATCAACAAGGCCTTAGCAACCACAAATTGAAAGAATATTAGTCAGCTTAAATCACCAACACAAGATGTCAATGGTATAGTATTTGAATACAAAATACCAAAATGGATTTTAGAAGTGGTATTAAGGATACTGATGTGGTTAATTTTCAAAAAATAAAAGTATTAGTATTATGGTCTAAAAGATTTACAGGACACCTTTTTTCTACTAATTCTCATAAAATCTATGAGAGAACTTTCATTTCTGATTTTATTTTTGGAGTCTGCATGCAGACAACTTAAAAGTGGGTTTCCTGTGTTTATTCTGCTATCATACTATGCTTAAAAGCAATAGATTAATAAAAGTGCTATAAATATAAATGTATATAAGGTTATTAACATGTATTTTGGTAAGAATTATAGCAAAACAAACGTAAGAAACCCTAATTTCTTAAGACTGAAGTAGTGAGGATCTAGGAACAAAAGTTCCCTGTTATCATTTTATAAATGGTAAGTAGTAATAATTATATTAATATTAATAAAAGCTTTATTTCTTGAGGGTAAAACCTTTTCATACAATGTTGATTTTCAAAGGACCCTCTAGAGGGTATTTACAAAAGTGAGAGAATATATACAATTACATCATGATATATAAGCAAAGGTGATTATTTACATGTCCAGCATAATAATTATGTGAATCACTATACAGGGTATTACATAGAAATTTGAACATTATACATTATTATACATACAAAGTTTCATTTAACTCAACTGTGACTTACTATAAAATCAACGTTTCAACCAATGTCATTGTTGAGTTAATATATATTACCAACTGAATGAATTTATTTCATGAACTATACATGGTACTTTTTAATGTTCTTAGGTATTTAGAATTGAATGTATGAAGTGCCACTTTAGTGAGAAATAAATGAATGTATGAAGCACTTCAAAACATGTTTGTCTTCTTTTAAAATTGTAATCAAGCCAGGTAGCCCTCAAATAGTTTATACAATTTGGCACTGAAGCAGAAATGTGTGAACCCCCATCCGTTTCTTAGCCAAGGAAATACTCTGTTTCATGGTATTGCCAACATTCTATGATTATTGTAACAGGAATTTACTATACCAATCTTCTTTATAAAGCGTAGAATATAGTTATGTTAAATTGGAATAAACCCATAGGAGAGTCTTGATGACTCAAACATATATCTTTCAAACCATATTTCATTGTGTTGAGAAGTCATCGTTGATGATTAATTACTTTATATGGTAGGAGCTGATCATCTCAGATTCAAAAATTGACCCTCTTTTATCCTTAGAAAGGAGTGCCGTAAACATTTTATGCAATGTGTGAATGTGTAAAAAGTCTTATATAAAAACATTTTGAGCCTGAATTATTTTCAAAAGAATAATCTTATTGTGTGATTATGCATAAATATCTGAAAATACAAAAAAAACATTGATTAGCAATTCTACAAGACGATATAATCCCTTGAAAGTTAATGAAATTTCTTATTTCTAAATGCCTGAAGTATGAAATCCTTTGAAGGAGGTAAACACATGTTGATACATTCTTTTATAACATTTCAAAGAGTATAGCGCCTCATTTATGCCAATAATTACATGTATTCTTCTCATTCCTAACATAAATTGTTACCATTAGCTTCTAAAAGAATTTGAATAAAAGAATCTACTTCATTCTAGTAATTGAAATATGCAAAAAGCAATTTAAGGTAAAAAAAATTGTCTATTGCACTAAGATATAGAACAGTCAATCATTGCCCTCCATGTACTAATAATGAAGACATGAGATACTTGAAGAAATCTAAAGGAGTCAATTTGAATATTTTTGATAGAAAATAAAAATGGGTCAGTATTTCTTTGATAAAATGTCACAATAGTGTTGGAAATTAATGAAAATAGAATAACTCAAATACAGTGTTCTTTCACTTGTGGATTAAAAAGTTATCCATTATGAGCTTTGCAGCTCCACCTAGTTATATTTTGTGTAATTAAAAGTAATTACATCAAGACTGTTTTCTTTTATGAGGGGGAAAGGGGTGCAAATCACTTTTCTAATCCCAATCCTAGAAAAAGTATCCATAAATCCAATATTCCAAGAAATTCAAATGGTAAATCACAAATCCCAAAGAATCCCTCTGCCCCCCCCCCCTCTTTTATCATAAACGTGTATTATATATATATATTCTTTTATTTAAGATGAAGAATCTGAACCTAGGCACAACTCAGCTCCAGGCAGAAAACCCAAACCTTCTCAGACTTCCAAGCCAAGGCAACTACCAAAGATTAACAACTTGGTCGATGGACAACTAGTCCAAGAAAACCATCAATCGAAAGGTCCTGCAGTGCAATATACACATGGTAAGTTGATTGAATTGATGGATTTTCACATAGGATTGTCCATACTGCCAGATCATGAAAAACATTTCTAAAGTTATAGAAATAGTGCAGAATAAAGCTTTCACTGGCAGGTTACAGTGTGAGCAAGCAGGATTCCCATAAAATCCTGAATTTATGGTAGTTCACATTATATAGATATAATGTAAGAGTAATAAATGTTAACATGTATCGTCAATTTACAGTTTTGTTGTGTGCAAATATTAACAGCTTAATTTCGTAATTTCAGGAAATGCTTCTGTGCCTTCAAAGTCTAAAAAACCCATAGAATACAAAAAAGATGATTCAAGCAATCAGTCAAAACCAAAGGAAACACTTTCTACCAAAGAAACTATTTCACCCTCTAAAGAGAAGTAAGTAAAGACTGCTCTTGTTTTTTTGAATAATCATATCAACCATTGGTTGAGGGAAGTATGAGAGGTTAAACTTAGTTTTTAATAGCTGAAATATGATTTTATTTTGTAAATTAGTTAAATTGTTTCAATGTTGTATTAAAACATCAAATATATTCTGTGAACAAAAGAAAAATGACAATTTGTAATCACTTTTGTGTCTCCTATATTACTACTAATCATAAATGGGATACTGGATAAGTGTAAAGAGTAACGAAATTGATTTATTCTCCTTCTTTCTTTTTTTTTTACAAAAGTGCTCACAAAGGCAGCAATGAAAGGTATGAAAAGGAACCTGAAACAGCAAAAAAGACAACAAACTCCCCTAGGAAAGTTGAGAACACCACATTACCAAATACAACCAAAACAGAACAAACTTCACCTCAGAATAAGACTAAAACACAAAAACAGCAGGACTTCAAACCGCCGAAATCCGAATTCCAATACAGAGCTGCAGAACGCGAGTATTCTATGTTTGTTGATGAAGATGATGTCAAAGAACATAAAGCAAAGGAGAGAAAACTTGAAAGAAAACCTTCACATATTAAACAAAAACCCACAACTTTACCATCTCGTAAGGAAAAAACTGCTTTAGAGAGAGCAAAATCTAAATTCGTGGCTCTACATACTGGTAAAGAGCCAAGAAAAAAGGAAAAAACTTACACTGTTGATCATGCTGTGAGGATTTATTTCAACCGCACAAAGACTGTCGCAAATGAATATGATGTGAAAGGACGTGCAAAATCAGCAAAAAGTGTGAATCCTTATACAAATCCAGTGCGGAATATTCCCCCATGGCATAGGAAAGAATATGTTTTAACTAAAACTGAGGCAAAGACATATGTGCATATAAAACATGTTTATGGAAATGAAAAATTAAAGAAAAAACGTGAAAGTACTTTCTACAAAAAAGTGGAGAATTTACAACTGGAAGATTGGAGAAGAAAACATGAAGCTTATCAGAAAAAGAAAAATACGAAAGATGCGACAAAAAATATGCAGCAAAAAGAATTACAGAAATTGAGAAATAAATTTGAGGAGGAACAAGTGGATAGATTCAGGTCACAATATGTGACAAGTCGCGTGTTGGCTCATGAATGGTCAACAAGGCACATGTATGGCCTTCCGGAAGATATCAATGCAGAGCCAAAATATAAAACAAAACTCATACGAAAGAATGAAAAACCTGCAAAAGTATTTGATACAGAAGAAAAAAGAACCAGTAACGTTAAGAAATACCATGTCATCTTTAGAAACAAATTTCCAGGATGGGATTCCAAATTTAAAACTCCTAAAATGGAAGGAATTGATACAGTAGAATTAGATAATGCCCCTGGTGCAAAAGAAAGAAAACGTGGTAAAGTTTATTTTGATCTATTGTGTAATATCACCTAAGATATTAAGATAAGTAAGCCTTTTCTCTTTCTCTCTCTCTCTCTCTCTCCTGTTAAATTCAATAATTTTTATAATTTTTCAAAGGTTCAGAACAGAAGAAGATGAGTGTCAAAGATGTTGTAGGAGATGCAAAGAAAGTTTTAGATGACACAAATGACTCTGATGAATACACAGGTAATAAATTATACTACAGTGCCCTCTAGTGTTTGAATGAGAAAATACTCATTTATCAAAAGTCTTTATAATTGATAACTATAAGTCTAGCAGCTATTTTAGATACATGTACATGTATCTATAGGTTCTTAAGCACTAAATTAGTTAACCTTTTTATGTTTAATATTAGGTTGTGATATTTTATTTGTTATTTAATTGTAGACTTAGACTCAGAAGATGAGGAAGAAGAAACCAAACCTACAAATTCAAAGAGTCTAAAATTGAATCAAAAACCTACTGCCGTAAGATATAAACCATATAGTTATAAACCTCCACAGAATACATTCAAATCACCGAGAAATACTAATAATAAACCCTCAACGGGCCCAGGAATTACTCAAAACGGACAGAAAAGTTTTGGTGTCAAAGGAAAAAGCCAGCCATTGCAAAATGTTAATACTAAAGGAGGAAATACTAGAACAAAACCTGCTCAAAATGAACCTGTTAAATTGAATACAGATAGAAATAAAACTTATAAATCTTCCAGTGTACCAAGGAAATATGGAAATCTTGTGGGGGATGATAATCCCAAAGGTGGTTCTAATGATAAATCTAAGAAAAATGACAGTGATGGACTTAAACAAGGTACATCAAATCAAACTGCCAAAGGTGCTTCTCAAAATAAGACTGATCAGGCCAAGAATAAAAATTCTTCTGTTAGAGACACAAAGAATAAAGATAATGGCAAAGATGCTTCAAAGGATACAAATGAGACACCTGGTGGTAATTCAGGAAGCAGTGACAAAAAGCAGCCTGACAGTGATCATTCAAATGGAACAAAAGATGGACAGAATCCTGAAAAAGATCCATCAAATGTAAGCAATGCTATTGGGCCAAATGGAAGTGATTCAAATGGTGATTCTTCTGGTAAAAATAATATTGAAGACACAAATGGAAGTGATAAAAATGGTGACAATAAGATGGGGTCCAAGAATAATTCTCAGGGTAGCTTTGATAAGAATGGAGCTGATGACTCACAGTTTGTTGACGGAACTGGGAGGCCTAATGATAAGAATGTTACAGAGCCTAAAGTTGATGGAACTCAACAAACTGGTAGCACAGGGTCATCAAAGGAATTGGCTAGTGAAAACGAATCAGGCTCTGCTCCACCTGGTGGTGATGATAAAACATCTTCTAAGGATAGTGATTCTTCAAAGAAAGATGGATCAAATAAAGGTAAAGGTGATGGAGATGCAGGAGGTGATAGCAAAACAAGTACAGGGGATCCAAATACCTCAAAAGATCTGACAAATGAAGGAGTAGATCCAAATACAAAAAGTCAAACAAGAACAGGAGAAGAAGGGGATAAACAAGATAAAACAGGAGATAATAAGCCTGGTACCAGTACCACCAATGGTTTAGATGGCAATAAGGGGAAAGAACAAACTGGTGGCAGTCAAGGAGGAGCTCCAGCCAAAAATGGCCATGAAAAGGATATTGATGGGGATAAAGAAGTTAACGATAAGACTAAAGATAGTGATAGCAAAGGAGGAAAAGACCCAAAAGACAAAAATGGAAATGGTGATGAATTATCAAAAGAAAAGGACTCTTCTACAGATCAGGAAGTTGGAAAAGGCCCAGACATTTCACCCAGTATAACAGGGGGAGAAATGGAAGGAAATAAAACAGGTAATGAAAAGTTGGGCAGGGAAAGTGTAGCAAGGGGAGTACCTGATGACAAGGGAAAAGGTGACAGTAACATGGGGGTGGCTAAGGAAGAAGAACCAGATTCTTCAAATGACAGTGAGGAACACATTGGTGAAGGTACACCTGAAACAACTGAAAAGATAACCAAAGAAAATAAAAAGGTTGAAATTACTGAAACTGAAACACGTGTGCCTCAAAATGGTGGAGGTAAGCCCAAAATTACAAAGACAGTTTCTGGGAATGGAGGTAAACCTCAAGATGATAAGGACAACACAAAAAATAATGCTGATAAATCTCATGTCAAAGAAAATGTACTGTCAAGTGATGACAAGAAAAAACCAGATGGTAAAAATGAAAAAGATAAAATGACAGGGAAATCTAGTAATGACAAACTTCCAAAGGATTCCCATGATGCATCAAAATCTAAGCCAATTGAACGAGAGGACACAAAAGAGAGTCAGAAAAGCATTTTAAAATCAAATAGTAATGTCAACATCTCAAAGAAACCTGAAAAGAGGGTTGTCATAGCAACTCCAGAAGCAAGAACAAATTCTAGGGATAAAAATGATAACCAAGGAGGAAAAGGAAAAGTTAAACAACCCAAAGACAACCCAACCCTTAATAAGAAAGCTAAAAAGCCGTCAGACGAAGACAAGCCAAAAGGATTTTATGCAGTTTACCGTCCTGGAACAAATTATGCAGATGTTCATGAAGAGCCTGCTCCAAAAAACAAAAAAGATATTAAAATAAGTGCCATGAAAGGAGGAAAGAAGAAAGGAGAAGGAAAGGGGAAGGCTAAAAATGAAAATATTGATGATGACGATGGTCCTCTTGTTGTAAAGAGACCAGAGAAGAAGAAAAAATCAAAGACACCACCAAAAGAAGGAAAGAATGATAGACAACAAACACCTGTCAAGAAGAAGAAAAAGGAGACACCACCAAAGACAAAGACTCCCTCACCTCTTCCTTTTGCCGGAAGGCGGGATTTGAATCCATATGATTTGACAGATGATAGCGATGACGATGATGATATTTTTGAAAGAGCAAAAAAGAAGTATGGGATTGTCATAGACAGTGATGAAGATTGAATGTGATCGATGAGGAAGCTGATGCAGGGCTCGATTTACTTAAGGGTCCGAGGGACCGACCGTTTTTGCCCCATTATAAGGTTAGGGTGAGACCCTTAGAATTTTTGAGATTTTAGCCATTTTGTTAATAATCAAGTTTGCGGGTCCCTCTGGAAAAAAAAAATAAATCAACCCCTGCTGATGAAATAAATAGAATGAGACTACTACGTTGGTCCAAAAGCAACAAAACAAGTGGTCCTTTTCATAGAATGGTCCCACATAAACTGGTTCCTACTAGCACTGTCTCCTTTTATTAAAATAGTTCAATAGATTAATATACAACATTAGTACAGTATGATTTAAAGATATAAAGAATAATACTTGGAACTTTCATAAAAAAAACTGCCTTTTGCGCGAGGAGCATGTAGCAAATTAGTACAACATAAAGAGTGTTGAAGGGATGGTTTAATGCATGACAGGGGCATGTAAAGATGCTTCCTCCAAGGTCACTCAAAGGGTCACTGAACTACACACATGCACATCGACAGTCTAGAGCAAAAGTGGCCTAAGTCATTTTTTGACGTTTTTAGATAATCTAGAAAAAACGTCAGTATCTTAATAGACATT
>JAVSBT010492193.1:0-20437 GCA_033118115.1 Pharyngocirrus eroticus
CGCTATTAAAGCTATCGTCATGCTTCAAAAGATGATGGTTTTTTTTTTTATATCTTAAAAAATGAAAATCTCCATGTGACGTTTTTAAAAATATATTTTTTTTAATTTTTAATTTTTCTTTTTTTTTAAATGTTAAATAAAATTCAAAGAAATATGTTCGTGCATGTCAAAAAAAGCAATTAGACCCTCACGACGCCTTAAAAAGGTTTCAAACAAAACAGATCACACACTTCTACAGAGTTTTCGTTTGATAGCCTGTCCTATTTGGATCATTTTGTCTAGTAAACAATTTTATTTTTTGTCATTCTTTTCCTATAGTTTATACTATTGTTTTCAAGCTGATATTTTTTTTTAACTGATCCCTTGAAAAAAGATTTGTGATTTGCCTAGTTGGCTTGCTTTGCTTTGTATTGCATGTGAGATGTAACAGGTTCTCCCATTATAATATAACTGCCACCATGGTATTATGTCAATCTTAATAAATCTGCTGAGGACTGTAGTTTATTATGATTGGCCTTAGTTGTAAAAAAAAGCATTGTATAAGACAATTGCAAAATTCTGAATTTTACAAGGCCGACAGTTTACGATTGTACATCTCTTGACGAAACCTTGATATAAGCCAAAGTTTATTTAAATGTATACATTCTGTAACATGTTGTATAGTTAAGAAATGAAAATCAAGATCAGCTCTTGATTATAAGCTTAGTTTTTAGCATGCCATCAAATTTTGTCCAAAAGTATCAGATATGCCATTTTGCTTGACCTTTATTTTATGAAGCAAAGTGCATCATCCATGATACTAGAGGCAAGCTATAATAAATTTCACTAGAATTATGTTAAAAAATGAAATAAACTAATATTAAATGTGTACTACGATTTCAGTATGGTGCTGTGATCGATGCAGGCTCAAGTCATTCCCAGATATATTTGTATAAGTGGGATGGCGCTAAAGAAAATAATACTGCAATTGCCAAACAAGTGTATACATGTAGAGCAAACGGTAAGACAGAGTGAGATGTAAAATATCTAGTTATTCATGTAGTTTGAATATTTGTTCAAGACAAATTAAATATAACATTCAAGTCACCTTTTCAAAGGAGGTAACATTGAAGATATAATGTAGTATTCAGTCTCAAAAAATCCTTTCAATTTTGAGATTTTTGTTTTGTGGAAATTAAAATTGTTCAATATTGTTGTTACATAGGGTTTTGTCTTTTTTAATTTCAGGAGGTGGGATATCAAGCTACACAGACAACCCTGCTGATGCAGGTGAATCTCTTAAAGACTGTTTGGCTGCAGCTAGTAATGAATTGTCTAGCAATGCCATTAGAAATACTACGATTAACTTGGGCGCCACAGCAGGAATGAGGCTGTTAGAGTAAGCAAGGTTTTTTTTTCTATGAAGCACAATCTCTTGCAGCTTTTAAAATACCTTTTTGTAGCCATTAGATTTTGAAATAAAGTATGATAATGAAGTTCAGTAAATTCAGCAAGCCTCATCATAATCAATGATATGAAATCTGTGTTCAAAATTTGCAAGAAACTGTTATGAAATAATGTTTTTTGGAGAAAGAAAGGTTATAAATTATGACCTTTTGAGAACAAATTAGGCCTATCAATAGTGTTTACTCAAAATAAGAAAGGTTTTTTCTAATGTCTGAGATTTTTCTATTGTATAAACTTGGTTATTTGCAGACAATCAGACAATATAACTTGTCAAGCTATACTCAACTCTGTCAGAACTACAATCAAGAAATACAAATTCCAATTTGAAAAAGAAAAACTCCAAGCCAGAATCATTGAAGGCAAAGAAGAGGGGTCATATTCGTGGGTCACAGCCAATTATTTGAGCAACAAATTTATTGATGTAAGCAGAAAAGTACCTTGATGTATTATCTTAAGGGAGGGGGGGGGGGGTGAGGTCTAATTGCTTTTGTTGACATGCATGAGCATGTCACAAATAAACATTTTCAGTAAAGTATAATGCTATGAAAGTATATATTTCTGGCTTACGGACATCCTTGGCCACCGTTATATATCACTCAAATTTCTCTGAATATGATTTAGCATATAAAAAACACGTAGTAATTTTAAAAATATACATTTTTTCAAGCCACATTCAATATATGCATATGCGAAAGCTAAATAGGAACGCGAATTTGCAAGATTATTATTATTATTATTCAATATATCATAAATAGCCTATTTTTTCAGTGACTTTTATCACTTCAAACAGTCATATTTTCAATTTGGAAAGGGATATAACAATTCTGAGACATGCAACTAAACATGCTCTAAACGAAGATGTTTTTCATATCTCAAAATCCAAAATGTCTTCATGCAGCCTAAAAAAATTAATAATTAAAAAAAAATGTTTTTTTGTATGCTTAATCAAGTGCAGAGAAATTTGAGTAATATGAGTATAATTATGAGTGACCTTAAGCCAAACATATAAACTTTCATAGCTTTATTTTTTAATGAAAATTATAATTTTGGACATGTGTGCGCACATATCAAAAAATGCAATAAGACCCTCATCCCCAAGAAATTAACCAACTTTTCCCCCAATATTTAGTTTTTCAAATTATTAGATCATAATGTTAAAAACTACAAAAAAAATTATTTATTTTAAAAAAGGCCACAGAAAGACAACAATGATTTTTTATGAAATTTCCTTGAAACTCCCTAGAAGACTTAGCCACAATGTTGGAGTTTTGTTTCATAAAATTGTAGCTGCATTAGGAAGGTCATATAAATCAGAAATGCATACATAAATATGGATAATAATAATCAAGCCCCCAAAAGTTTAATTTTACATGTATGCTCTTAAGCACTAAAGAGTGGATTCATTTATTTGTTTTCAGGTGCCTTCATTGGCAGGGTGGCTGTTTTCCACTGCAAGCAATCCTGTCACCTATGGTGCTTTAGATCTTGGTGGTGCTTCTACACAGATTACTTTCGTTGCTGATGATGGCAAAAAATACCCTGATGATACAGAAACCATGGTGCTATATGGAAAGACATATGATGTCTACACCCACAGTTATCTATGCTATGGCTTGAATGAAGCATATCGTCAATATTTAGCCTACTTAGTGCGGGTAAGATTTATCTGCAGCACATATGATATAGCCCATTTAAAGGAAGGTATAGGGGTCTAATTGCTGTTTTTTAAAAAAACATATATGTATTTGGATTTCTTTACTTTTTTGATGTGTTTTTATGTTAATTAAGTGCAAAGAAAATTGATTATTATCATTCAATGGCTAAGGATGTCCTTAATGTATACTTTCATAGTATAATTTCTTAGTTTAAATGATAATTTATGACATATACTTGCATGTCAAAAAGAGCAATTAGACCTTCATCCCCTCTGAAGCAATTAGAAGTTGATTGCTCTTTTATGAATATACACTGAACATTTTCACCTATAGATGCTCCACACATGAAGCAAGTAAGGGTAATGTGATATATTTTAATGGTGTAAAGAAGGCAATTTTACTAACACTGAGTACTAAATGTGTTGGTGGGTTTTGTTTTTTTCAAGAGTAAAAATTCATTGAATTTATGCCTGGCACCTACAACTTTTTGTTATAGCTACTGATTGAAATTTGGACCAAAGCATTGACAGTAAAAGCTGATTCTTTATTTTGTAGAATCAAAATTACACCTTGAATGTAACAGACCCTTGTGGTGCAAAAGGGTACACAACTTACCACCCATATGACTCTCTTTTTGAAGTGCCATGTACACTATCCAAAAAAGACTTTGGAAATATAACAGTGCAGGTATTTATGAAACCTTTTTTTGCCTTTAGTTACATTCGATGTACAGTTTTCATAAACGTTAATCTTCCATCAAATGCAAAATGTCTCTGTTTTTTTAGCACATAAAAGAGACTAATGGATTGTTTAAATATACTAAGTAGGAAAAAAATCTATAATGAAGTGAGGATTATTTTAATATATTTATATTTTTTCCCAACAGAATGAAACATTTCAATTCCAAGGTCAGAGTAATAGTGGTGAATGTCTTAATGCTGTGAAAGAGATATTCAATTTTACTTGCAAGGATAACAAATGTGCAGGACTTGATGGAGTCAGTCAGCCTGGGATAGATAAAGGGACATTCTTCTTGGTAGGTGGAAGTGGACAGTACATGTCACTAAGAACAGCAACATTATATCAATCTTTTTGTGACAAACACAGTAATAATAATGATAATATAATTAATAATACTAATAATAGATGTTTGGATTTATATAGCTCCTCTGCCATATCTGGTTCTTTAGAGGTGCTTATCAAAAATATGAGATTTGATATATCTTTTAAATTCAAGAGAATCTGGACTTGAAAGTATAGATTAATGTGCAACAACATTTTAAAAGCTCTCTTATTTTAAGATAAGTTTTACCTTTGTGCAAAATTATGATTCTCAAGCCTAAAGTCAGGTTTTTTATGTGCTTTTTGTGCATCAAGTCATATCTGACCGCTTTTTGCATGATGACAAGTCTTTAGCATGGAAACACTCTCTTATTACAAACAATATCAACTTTTGTCAATTGGCTAAGTTGAAATGAAAAGAGTAGATTTTGGCACTGAATTGTTTGGTTCTAATGTCATCAATTGTATTTGTCCTATTTGTAGGCTTTTTCAGGGTTCTATTATACAATGAATTTCATGAATCAGACAGTACAGAATAGCAGTCGGAATGACTACGTAAAAACTTACAACACATATTGTGCATTGTCATATTCTGAGGTAAGACTCTTTCTCTGTTTTATTGATGCATAAAGCCTAGTGATTATCTTATTTCAAACTCGATCCCTTTTGTCATGGATGAGGTTTAATGAAGTGCATCAAGTAATAACCAATTTAATTGTATGAAGTGAATATTTGTACTTTTACTAATATATACATACTTCGTATGTTCAATCTTTAATAAAAATGGTAGAATATGTTATGTGTTTTAAAAAAACTTTAAAATATTTTTTATTTATGTTTTATTTCCTTCAGATTGTGTTAAAATATGGCAAATCAGATATGAGTTTATTGGAATACTGCTTTAGGGCCCATTACATTGATTTTCTTCTAACTGGTTATGGCTTCACTTTTGACAACTGGAACCAGCTCAGTTTTCAAAAAAATGTAAGTATAATACAATACTTTATAGATTATTTTTTATTCAAAAGAACTGCAAACACATACAAGTTTTGTTCTCTTAAGATGAATGTTACCAAAAAAGGGAAGAGAACCATGTATTGTATTTCTTGAATTGGTTTAATTGATTTGCTGGCAAAACCACTAAAACATGCAAGTTTAATGGTGTACAGTTTATCCATTTTTTCTTTGTAAGTAGGGTTTTGATGCCTGATGTTTACATGATCAGTATCAAATATTATGAATAATTATGTATTCAAAATCTTGTCAAGCTTCTTTAAATGAAATCGATTGAAATTGGATTTTTAATATTATTTTCAAGGTAAATGGAACAGACCTTGGCTGGAGTTTGGGTTACATGTTGAATGCTAGCAATGTTATTCCACAGTATGTACCTCAACATGCAACAATAAGTCTTGCTGTTTTCATCATATTGGTGATACTGTTTGCAGTCTTCCTTCTCATCGCCATTGCATTTGGAATATATGCTTGGACATCTTCCAAGAAGCAACCCCACTATGAGAGACTGTCTACATATGGGTCCACATCATCTACAAGCAATGCTTGAGCTTTCATTTTGCGGTGCAATAAAAATGTTTTGGTTTTGTCAAAGTAACAAGGCTACAGATAGAACTTGATTAGATATTTTCTGATACTTTGATAGCCTTTAAAATGTGTACATTTGTCTTTGTAAATATTTGGACACTAGATGGTGTCACTGACACACTGATTACAAAATGTGAAGGTATATTCCTATGGTTGTATATCAGATACTTCCTAATTATGGGAAAGTTTGTTACTACAGTTACAGATATGCTTATAATTTATCTGTAGAGTTAATGGTAAAACAAACGACCTATATTTATAGGTTATTTTCTCCATTTGGGTCCATTCAATGGATAAAGAATAACAATACAGCTTGACCTGTTTGTCCTACAGTTAGTCTTTGCTAATGTTTAATTGCACCGGAGTAATTAGTTATGTATATACTAAGCACCCTTTTACTAACGATGGCTGTGATATTTGAATGTGGGTGAAAAGGTGACTTAAGATAGGGAATTAATTTTTAATTGTTTATCATTCCTTTAAGTTTGTAGTTTTAATTTCGACATTGAGTTAGACCATAAATGATTACGAACATGAGTAAAAAGGCCATTCAGATTTGGTAAGTTGGTTGATTGATTTTTTTTTAATCTTCATATAAATCATCATCATCGGAAACAACTGAAAGGAGCGAGGTGCTCCATATTCTGCTATTAACCTCTTTATATGAAGAACAAATTATGCAGTTCTTTATTTCCACCCAAAAATGTATATATACATGCTTGTCGAGATTTTGCTTCATGTTGTTGCCTAAATATTACACAATATAATCAATTGCAGAAAAAAAGGGTTGGTCGGATTTATCTACCAACTAATCAATTTTGAATGGCCTAATAGGTATATATTTTAAATGACAAAAATCAAATTTATCTGTGATCTAGATTATGTTGCGAGTATGGTCTAAATGTTTTTGAAATCTCTTTGCATGGTCAAATATATGGAGTACTCAAATTATATTGTGTACTAAAGAATCCAGTTATAGCTTTGTGCTTATAAATGGGAAATATGTATGTTTAGGACTCCCTGTAAAAACAAGGACACAATAGGCTATCAAAGCCATTCTATGCCCACGCACACTAATAAAAATGTTGCTTACATTTCTTTCAGATATAGTTTTGTACTAATTTTACAGGAAATAAATTGTTAAAATGAATTGTTGGTTTGTTTGAATTGATGCGTGTTGTGTAACAAATTCTTCATAATATTCAATACATTTAATTTTGAAAAAAAAAGGGCAAAAAAGTAAGATTGAACTCTTGGTAGTACACTTTATGGAATAGTTAATTTGAACAATTGTATATGACCATTAAGCATAAAGGAAGAGAAAATTCTAAAGCCACTTTTAAGATAATTTACTTTTATTCACATCACAATCACTTTTTGTGGGATTGTTTTTGTTTTCAAGATCTAAACAACTTGAGGAGTTTGTCTCAAATTGTAACAAATCAGATTTCTATTTTACAAAAATAACCTTGGCCATGCATGTTCTATAATATGTTCTTTGCAAAATTAAGACATACACACTACCATAAAATGGTCATCCTTCTATGCTTCTTTGTGCCTATGTTGTGGTAATCCATGCATTACAACAAATAGTAAAAAAAAAAAAAAAGTCGCCAAGCACAAATCATTTGAACACAATTCAAAATGTTGCAAACAGTATATGAGTTCTAGCAGTAAAATACAAAAATGATAATAAAATGTTTGATTGTGCTAAGAATCCTATCATGTCATATTTTAGTAAAACACTCATTTCATGTAACCATCTCCAAGATTTCTTCTCTAGAAAGGTTTCTGTTCTGATTGATTTTTCCCCAACATTTCCATCTGGTATGATAAAAAATATTGGCCTGAAAGTCACAAGGGCACATTTTAATGTAGACTTTCCTAGAGTCCTTGCAATTGCACTGGAACTAAATGCATTAGATTATTCACACTGCAAAAGCACATGGCAACCATTTTCTTTGTTATGCTGTTTAGTTGGTCATAATGCTACTCTTGATAACCTTTTGTTTGCAATTTTGCTATGATCCTTTCCAATACTCGTTTTGCTTCACACTGTGGGAAATTGCCCATTTCATAATATTGGGGAGCTATCTTGATCAGCCTGAAGAAAAAAAGAAAAGTGTTTTACTCATCAACTGTTAGAAAATACTGATTAATTATTGCCCCAAATGTTCCAAATTTAGGTTAATTCAAATTAATTTTCTAACATTGTTCTAAGCTATGAATTAATCAGTCTAACAATTTGTTTACTCACCACTCTGGTTTAATGTCAATCACAGTCCTAATGTAATTTTTTGTCGTCAATACAAATTCATTGTACAACACCCATTCTGGTTTATGGTCCAAACATGTTGAAGGATGCAACTGCACAACTTGATTATCTTTCACAGTCAGGTAATGACCTGTTCTCTCCAAATGGGCTACCTGCACAACACAAAAACATAATCATATATATCCTCTATACACTCTACAAAACAAAGTATCTTGTAGGAATTACCCACTTTCATACATAAAAGTCCAAAAAGGCATAGCAATATAAATGGCAGATTAAAATTCTAATATCACCAAATCAACATTAGTTATTCTATATTTAAGGCCATAATAAATTGGGGAACAAAAGGTTAAAGCGCTGTATACATATACACCAGTAGCTTTAAGAGTTTGTGGGATAAAGTATAGGGTTGTAGTATACCAATTCCTCACAAATGTATACACCACTTTAAGGCACTTGATCAAGGATCAGGCATACAGCAATGGCATAGATACGAATCCTGCTTGAGGCGGATTCTTTCTTGTTAAAAAGTGGGTATTCAGCTCTGTTAAGTGTATCAGAAACATCTGGCTTGTTTCCCTATTTAGAGGAAACGATGTAAAATATGGACCATCGTTTGCAGAGTAGCACCCCTTCGACTACAGCTCTTGTTCCTTCATGCCATGAGAGCATGGAGAAAGCCAACGGTCCAATAGGGCTATGGCACATATAATTATAATAAATTGATTAGCTGGTATAATTATGATTTTTTTTTGGCCTAAAAACAGTGGGTCTAATTTTGTTTTCTTTTGTATTAGATCTTCTAACTGTAAATGTACTTTTTCAAGCCTGCAAAGTTTTTGCTTGATTTTGTCGCCTAAATTTGCTATTACAGCAACATTTAAAAAAAATGAACAATCATCCACTAATATTGAACTAACAAATCATGTTGATATGACTTAGATGGCATACAAAAACTGTGGCAACCTTCTTGTAAAGATGGAGAAAGTATCACATTGATACTAACACTAGGTGGCATGAGTGAACTATTTCATTTTCAAATCACTTTCTAATTCAACACTGGAGTTGTATATCTCCCTAGTCTTTCCTTATAAGCCATACTAGCATTTCTGATTTTTTTTTCTTACTAATTACCTGCATGAAAAATCCTGAGACTAGAGCTTTCCTAATGTTTATGTAATAATCTCTACTTGTGAAGTCTGTGCTGGATCTCTTTAAGCTGAACCGGTCCATGATTCTTGCAAGCTGTTGTCTCACATTGTCTGCACTCTTTAAGGATCTGTAGTTCACAAAGTTGTCATAACACCACTGAGGATCTTCATGATCTTTACAAAAAAAAATAGAACAATAATATGTAATTTCGTGAAAACAAATAGGTATGCAAATGTATGAGATAATTTTAAATAGAACCTTTGTACACTTTACATTATTAATTTTATTTTAATGAACTACAAAATAAATCGAGTAAGAAAACTCATTACTTACTTTGCTTGAAAGCATGATACACATTCAGCAGTGTCAAGTGGTCACCATCGATGTGGGCAAACCTCATTTTGGCTTCATCTGCCTGTTTCTTCACTTCAGTTGGTCTAACAAAGCACTGTGGGACTAAACAGTGTTGGGTGGGGGTCCATATGACCCATTTCCACCGCCATTAGTGATGAAGAGACCCACAACAAAGACTAAAAGGAAGACAGCTGTTAGATGGTGCACCTTACCCTAAGACTTTATCCTTGTAAATTCTAACCCCACAACTGACTGTCTCTAACAATTTTGACAAAAAAATGATAATAAACCCCAAAAATATCCACTAGTTTTAAAAACAAAATTCCACATACTTTGTCATAAATTATATGCGTACAAGTTTATCCACCTCCCTCCTCCCCTAGCAACCAAATATATCAAGCACCACATGCTTTTTTTCTCCCTTTTAGTCTTTTCAGCAACATTGAATAAATCAGACAACAACTCTATTTGTATTCTTTAAAAGGGTTGGTGCACCACAGCTGAATTAATCATCTTACTTCAAATAAATATCATTAGAAAGTAGAGAAGCTCACAGTACAGAACTGCACATTATTTAAAGGTTACTGATTTAGAATAATAGTAAAAAGCTTCACTCCTCAAATTGAATTTAGGCTACTAATAAATGTTCTAATTCTTGTAGAGGTATACCTGATAACATGGCAGTAATGGACAGCATTTCATTTGAACAACTGTAGTCACAGCTTGCAATGACCATCTTGGCCAACTGTGGGTCAAGTGGAAACTCTGCCATCATTGCTCCTAATTCTGTCAGTTCACCATCATCATCCAGACATGCCAAGTAATTTAACAACTCCAGGGCCCTCATAAGTGTTTCAGGGGCTGAAGTCAAAATATATGATACAATTTTTTACCCAAAACAGAGTAATAATTCACATTCAGGGGTGCAAACAAAAAAAACTGTCTACTGAAACATACAGCTTGTTCCTGGGAAAATGGCTCAAATTCTTATGAGTTATCTAATACTTAGCAATGAAATATTTTTTAAGTACTTTAATAATTCACACTCTTAAAATTGACTAAAATCTTAAACCTTTCTTGAAACTATCATTCAAATTTTGACTAATCTTATTTTCATAATTATATATCTTTTGATAGTTCCAAGTCATTCTTTATAATAATAAAAATAAATGCAAGTTTAACATACCTGGAGGATCCATAAAATCAAAATGAACCAAATCATCTATACCAAGTTTTTTCAATTGTAGAACAACTGATCCAAGATTAGACCTGAGAATTTCAGGATATGTGTTATCTTGCATTTCTTGTTTATAGGCTTTTTCTGTGTAAAGTCTGAAACATTTGCCTGGCCTAGTTCTACCAGCACGACCTGCTCTCTGCTGTGCACTGGCTTTGCTTATAGCTGTCACTAACAGAGATTCCACTCTAATACGAGGATTGTATACCTACAGGTAAAAAAATATATATATAAATTATGTAAAACAAATAAAAAGGGTAACTACATGTATATCAAATTCAACAAAGAAAGGAAGTTGTTTTTTATTGGCTGCTTTTCCTACCTTTTGTTTTGCAAACCCAGGGTCAATGACAAACACTACACCATCAATGGTGAGTGATGTTTCTGCAATATTTGTGGACACTACAACTTTTCTTCCTATTGCTCCATTTGCTCTCTTAGGGGGTGGAGCCTCAAAAATCCTCTGTTGTAGATTAGGAGGTAGTGTTGAGTAGAGTGGGATACATTTCATTTCTCCTATTTCAGGCCCCAGATTTTCAACTTCCCTCGCGATTCTTTTACATGCCTCTTCAATTTCCTATTTGACAACAAAAATTCCAAAAACAAAAATGAAAGCCTTAACTGCCATTAACAAGAAATGTTTGAACTTATACAGCAAACTAGCAGGGAACTCAATTCCAATACAAATATGAACATGAGCAAGTACAAATAACATGAAATTCTATAAAAAGTGAATATAAATGTAAATTTCAAGTCATTGTCCCAAAATAAATGTTTACAAACCTCTTGTCCAGTCAAGAAGAGTAAAATATCTCCTTCTGTTTCTTCACACATGTGAATTTGTATCACAGTTCTGATGGCTGCTTCTAAATAGTCTCTCTCTGGTTCCGGTGTGTAGAAGATTTCTACTGGATGTGTTCTGCCAGGCACACTCATTAAAGGGGCTTTGTCAAAATAGTTCTGAAAGCCAACAATTATAAAATACATTAAAATCGATTTTCTCAATATGCTTTCAACAATCGTTTTTACAAGTAACCAATTTTCACTCCCAAAGTGATAAGTGAGTAGTGGTCAATTTGAAGGTCCAGAAGCTTTCTTTGAAGCTTATATTGGCCTTCGGCTTGTATCAGGCAGATCCATTTTAATGGAATGAAACAAGTGGGAGTCAAATGACTCCCATCACATCGCCTTAATATGGGCTCCTGGAATTTCTGAAAGGAAATAACAATAGCCTATGATAGCATCATGTGTCCTTGGATTACACATTGAATTTCTTTTTTACTGTATAACACACACAAGTCCCATAGTATGTTTTACCTGAAATTTTCCAGCATCTAGTGTAGCACTCATAATGATGATTTTCAAGTCAGCTCTCTGTTTCGCCACTTCCTTCAACAGACCCATCAGGATATCAGTAGCAAGTGTACGTTCATGAGCTTCATCTAACATTATTACCCCATAGTTTTCTAGGAGGGGGTCTGACATTGCTTCTCTCAACAACATACCATCTGTCATGTATCTAGATGAAAGAAAATCAATTCTCTAATGTAAATTCATTTAACTTGTGAGCAGTTCCATGTCCCATTTTATCACTTTAAATAATAACAATAGCAACCACTAAAGCAATAATGTAGAATTTCATCTAATTTTACAATTTTTAAATTGTAAAATTAGATGAAATTCATAAAAGATGTAAAGTCTTCATCAGCAGTTAAGGTATATATTTCTATGTTTTTGCCAGCAGAGACTCTATTATCAGTTTAATAGATAAACAAATTAGTATTACAACCAATTTATCCCCGAGTTTTCATAAAGCATTAGCTCTCAAAAGTTACACACAACTTACTTGAGGAGGGTGTTTGATGAAGTACAGTCTTCAAACCTAATGCTGTACCCTACTTGTTGCCCAAGACCAACATCCATTTCTTCTGCAACACGAGCAGCAACCGACATAGCTGCTACTCTTCTTGGTTGTGTACAAGCTACACCCTTCTTTTGATAACGTGCTTTTACCCATTCAAGGCACCATTGGGGTATCTAGTAATATGAAGTAAAATCACACACATGTTGTAAAAAGAAGGAAGAAAGTAAGCTATCAAGACTAAATAAAAGATGCAATTTACAAAGCACTTCGTCTAGGCAAGAGCAGGAATGCATTTACATTTTACAACAATAATTCTTTCTTATCCCCTGAATATGAAATACAAAATATTTTTGAACAGAAATATTCATTGTCAGTTTCTTTTCCTATTTGCAAATAAATGTTGTCAAATATTATATCACTTTAGCATTGACATTTGTCAATTATCAGTGGTATTTTTTAGGAAATCAGAGCAAGTTTTTAAAAGGTAGTTACAAACCTGTGTTGTTTTTCCAGACCCTGTTTCTCCAACAAGTACCATAGATTGATTTTTTGTCATAACATCCAAAAACTTCTCCTTGTATTCCCATACTGGTAGAAGTGTTCTTTTCTTGAATAACTCCCAATATCTTGGTGTGAATGGTAAACCTACAGACAAATGAATATCAAAGTGTTATCACCTCTTTTATGTTAAAATTCAATCCAATAAAGACAAAGTATTTTATAGCATAAGTAAATATAAGTAGTTGAAAAACTTTTTCACATTGTATATTTTTTTACTCCAACTCTTGGGCAGTGGGTACATATTACATAATTATATAACAACCACAATATAAACACAGTCCTGGTCCTACCATTTTGAAGAACTAAGCGCCACCTTAAAGAGGGCGCAAAAAGGAGCCTAAGTACATATTTCAACATTAACACAGACGGTCAGGGCAGAAATCAAGGGCATAAAACTGACAATTCAAGATGTTTCAGTAGAGGTATCATGGCCACTATCACAATTTTCTATCAAGTACATTAAGATTTCAACTCTTAAAAATTATCACATTCACAGTATCAGAAATGGAAAAACACAGATCATATTTTCATAATTCATAGGTAATTTGATGCGTGTGTGAGAAGTCGTGAGAGTGAACACATCACATTTTATTCTAATATAATAAAACCCTACCTGTGAAAGGGTTTATGGTCAGTGTTGACTTGGGCATGATGATTGGTACTGCAGCTGGTGGAGGCAATGATGAGCCACTTTTGTTCTTGTCTCTACTTCTATCATCATCCCTATAATTATAACTATATATTTGTAGAAGCATAATATAAAAAAGAAAACAAAAGAAGTTGACCAAAACCACTAAGGTTATTCTTTTTTAACATGCTCAATATAATTCGACACCTTACCTTATATTATCATATGACTTAGGCAATTTTGGGGGTAAGGTTCATACAAGTCGAGTATTGTAACATTTGTTTTAATTTTTTCAATACGACAGGTCGTTTCTTATAATGTAAAAAGGTTTAATATACGTGATCAGTTTCATGAGGGGTTTTTTTTAGGTGGGGGGGGGGGGAGCTTCAGGCTCAGTAAAATGACCCTTCCTATATAAACAACAATTACACTAATATGATGGGAAGGTCTTTCAACTCATACATATGTGATCATCATACTGTTTTAAACTTATTCTTTTCTTCGTGCTATGCTAAAAGATAGGAGGTAATCTTTGGATTTATGTATTCATTTCACATAATTATCTCGAATACACAAATAGTTTTTTTAGATGGTGACCTAATCCACAGAGCTTTGTCGATGCTTATTATAATCCTTCGTATTCTTAACATGAACCAAACATTTGACAAGTTGTCAGTAATATTACCTTGATCTCTTAAAACTGGAATCACCAACGTCAATGCGGTGTCTCTTCGACATTTTATCTTCTATCAAAATGGCTTGCTGTGACGTACCTTGGTCAATAGTGGACGTCAGGTTTCCGATGTCTATCTATGTTAAGATGTGTGTACATGTTTTTCATTCTACATGTTCAAAATTAATTCTATTCTAATCTAATATAATTTTCACCCAAATATTTGATGTTTCAATGCCTAGTTAAAAAACTATGCCTTATTATGCAAAAAATACTGTGGGAGGGCCTTCATGAAAAGAGGTAACTCTACACAGCACATGGCTTCCGGTTTACAATAAACATTACGAAAATGAGTGATGAAGAAGATAATTCCACCTTTCTAAGTTTTCATGAGATGGGACTTGATGACAGGCTATTGAAAGTATGTATATTGAATTTTAAAGATAAATAGCGAATATTGGAACAAAGGCATAACCAATGAATGGCACCTGCTGGCAATTTCACTCTTATTAAAAATTAAATCATGAGCTTCAGTCCTTGAATTGACAGAATTGTGTATTCAGTTCATCGTGTATTTCGTGACCGTCAGTGTCATAACATAGAAAAGTATTCCATTGTACAATAAAAATAATGTAACATGGTCATTTCTATCACAGTCCATAGCAAGTCTGGGGTGGTCAGAACCAACCCTAATTCAAGAGAGAGCCATTCCATTGGCTTTAGAAGGCAAAGATATCTTGGCAAGAGCAAGAACTGGATCAGGAAAGACTGCTGCATACTCCATACCAATGGTACAGAAGATACTGTTGTCTAAACAAGTGAGGACTCTCTTTTATGTTTGAAAAGTTTCAATGACCATACTGATAATTTTAATTGATGTATCTTTTGAGAATTAAGAAGCTTTATTATTTTTAGCGTTTTTGCAGAGCCTAAGGCTAAGTGACTTGTCACTACGTCACAGGAACCAAGAGTGGTATATTCTTGTCTATATTCCGCTTAGAAGACATACAACCTTGAACACTAAATGTCAGGGTTACATTTTCCTGGATTTATTTCCTTATGGGCAAATACAAAGAAATAACAAATATAATGTACTCACACACCCATAGTGTTGGTGGAATCTTCCCTGATACACAGTCATTCATTTATCAAATGTTATACTACACAGTCACTCCTGATCACACACCCAATCACTCACAGATTCAACCCTATCAATCAACTTTTTAATCCTCCATTCATAATACCACTAAGACACGTTCACTTTTCAGATACACACACCCAATTTGCACACACACCATTCATATTTTAAAACCCCAAAATGTTACACTTTATTACCATTTTAAGAATTTACTGAACAGTTTCTTTTGAATCTAATAGGACAGTTGGAATGTAGCATAATCATTTGCAATATTAAATCCATACTAATTCAATAAATAATTTGATTTGAATGGTAATGGACAAAATTGAACTTTTTATGAAAGCTATGTAAAACTTTCTTCTCTTTGTATTTATTCAAGGTTGCAAAAGAACAATGTACAAAAGCGCTAATAATGACCCCAACAAAAGAGCTTTGTAATCAAGCTTTCAAAAATGTACAAGACATCTGTAGCAGCTGTTCCAGAGAAGTCAAAGCAGTAGATGTGTCTGGCCAAGTGGCCCTGGATGCTCAAAGGTAGATTCCTATTTCTATGAACTAAAAGATAAAAATCAATTAAATTTTAAACCTCATTGCCATGGTGAAGCAGTATATTTCCTATTTGGGTGTTATTTCTTTCTAATGTTTACTTTAAGTGTCTAGAACGACCATGTAAGTAATAATTCTGTTTAAATCCTTTACAAAGGTACATTATTTCTGATAGATTTTGACTTCTCTTTTCTCAGACCTCTACTGATGGAAAAACCTGATATAATAATTGGAACGCCAAGCAGAATTCTTGCCCATTTAAAAGCCAACAATATTGATTTCAAAGAAACTCTAGAAATGGTAGTAATAGATGAAGCAGATTTAGTCTTCTCATTTGGTTATGAATCAGATTTGAAAGCCTTGCTAAGGTAAGTCAAACAGTAAGAAGATAGACTCCTCACATAGTTAAAGGATAGAAATCCTGAACAATTACATGTGGCTGAAATTTAAAAAAATTAGAGTGCAGTATCTTTCGAGTTATGATTATTCAATGATAAGTGTAAGGGGTTAAGAAGTATCATAGTCAAAGTATTGCATGGATTTCTAGATTTTTTTATTTTGCTTTCTGTCGAAACTTACAAGTGGTACAAATTCTGGTGATACCAAACTTCTCGCATTGGGGGACAGTTGTTTTTTCAATGTTGATGATTGACTTTCAGCTATACTCCCAAGATATATCAAGCCTTCCTGATGTCTGCTACACTGAGTGAGGATGTTAAATCTCTGAAAAAGATGGTCCTGCATAACCCTGTAAGTTACAATACATGATAATAATAGTTTTGGTTTATATAGCGCAAATTTACAATTCTTTTCTATGAGCTCAATTATTTCCTGGCAGACTCACACAGTAAAATGTTCCCATCCTCCTTTGGAGTGAGCAGTGCAATTCATTTTTTAATCTATACTAGGAATAAAAGTGATTTATATTCCAAATTTTTACGTAGTAAATGAGTCTGAATCTATTGTAATATTTGGTGTGGGAAGTATTATTATCTCTATAATGCAATATTTCCCAAGAGATTCCTGGTTGTAATATCCATAATCATTATGGGTAGATTTATTCAACCTTTGAATTTAATTTTGTAAGATAATTTCTTACCTTATACATGTTTAAGGGGTCAGCTTTAACAGAGAGAGAGAGCCTTGAGCCCATGACTGATTGTTTAGATAATTATTTTAATTCATTTTCTAGGTGATATTGAAGCTTGAAGAATCCCAGTTACCAGAGAGCAATCAACTCACACAATATCATATCAAGTATGTAATCCTTTTTTCTTTCAAATCAAGAAGTGATTGAAATGAAGAAAGAAATGTTAAAACAGATAGCTAACTACCATCTCCTATAGAAAAGAATAAGCTGATGCACTTGTTGAAAGTTTTTTTATTTTGAAAGCTTTTGATACTCACCACAAGATCTTGATCATAAATTATGACAATACCAACTTCTATTTCTGTAGCAAAAAAAAAGATTGTTGAAAAAGTTATCTTTTCATAATGAAGATTTAGTAAACTCATTATTTGTTCTTTGGAAACTTTTTGGAGAACTGTTGGCAAAGGAATTTTTACTTAGTACTGATTGATAAATACTGGTATAAGGTCAAAATATGCTCAATATGTGGAGTTTGTATCTTATTTTTCAGATGTGAAGAGGAAGACAAATTTGTGCTTATATATTCTTTATTAAAACTAAGGCTAGTCAGAGGGAAAACAATATTGTTCGTGAATTCAGTAGATAGGTGTTATAGGTAAGTTGTAAATGAATTAGATGCAATAAGGCAACTTTTGAAGATAAATTAAAGAACTATTTATTCAAGATTTTCAAATATAATTGCAATAGGACAATTTATTTTAGAAAGCAGGCCTAAATGAAATACGGACAAGATATATTACATGTAACAGTATTAATTTATGTTGTTTTTGGATTAACGTGGTGGACCAATCAATATTTTTCAGCTGAATATTATTATTGTCATTCAGCAAAAACTAATTTTATTTCATGTTGAAATTAGTGAAGCAGTGTTGTACATGTATAATAATGAACAGCATTCTGCAGGATCTAGGAAGAAGTTGTTGCCAATTTTGCTCATATAAGTTTTCTTCATTTTTTCTTAAGGTTGAAACTTTTTCTTGAACAGTTTGGAATTAAATCCTGTGCTCTGAACTCAGAACTTCCAGTCAATTCTAGATGTCACATTGTTAATCAGTTTAATGAAGGACTCTATGACTATGTGATAGCAGCTGATGAAGCTATATTGGTTGACCCCAGTGAACCCACAGAACAGAAAAAACAGAAAAAGTGAGTCTGCTGTAGTTCTGTATAAATACAAAAAATGGTTGTGATAAATGTAAACCATTATTATAAACAATTTTGGTTCAAGTGTTTACTTATAAAGTTACAGCCAGTCTTTTCATTGCTTTGCAGACCGAAGAGAAAAAAGGACAAAGAAGCAGGTGTATCTAGAGGAATTGATTTCCAAAATGTCTCAAATGTGGTCAATTTTGACTTTCCGAGAAATGTAGATTCCTACATTCATAGAGTAGGAAGGTAAGTCAACAGTCCTTTTTTGTGTGGAAAAAACAAAACTAAACCCATTGATTATATTCAAAATTTATTCTCAACATATTGAGACCTTGCTCTTCTTGATAGTTCCACTTTAATTGGATATACTAACATCAGTGTACACAATTAAAAAAGGGTTTTAACATCCTGTGCTTTTGCTTCATTTGTGGTGATATTTTTGGCTTTTCAGGACTGCTAGAGGAAATAACCAAGGTACAGCTTTGTCTTTTGTCAGTATGTCAGAAATGTCACTTTTAGAAGAAGTGGAAGAAACATTAGCAGAAACACATCGTAAGTTTATTTTCTGCTGATTTTAAAATTAAGACTTCTTATGAATTGTAAAAAATGCTACTTAAAACCATATTGCTGTAAAAGCGCAAAAGCTTATGCAGAAAGTTCTGATGATGACTAAGAAATATAGTCAAAATATTAACATGTATTAGACATGATATTCAGAGTTTTTATCATTGTTTATTTTCTGAAGTTATCAGTGGCAAAGGATTTTATGCACAGTACTATAAGGAATTATTTAACATAGAACATTTATTGAGTTCTGCCATTTTATCACTCTTCTTCTCTTTTTTGGAAATGCAGCTGAAGGAGAAACAATTTTTAAACCATACAACTTCAAAATGGATGAAATTGAAGGTTTTAGATACAGAGCTAAGGTAAATTGTTTTCTAAAGCAAATACCAATTCTTCTTGACATATTGTAAAAAATCTTATGGCACTAAGAATATTAAGAATTTTTTAGTGCCAGCAATGCATTTCATATGCTATAGTTACCAATTGTTTTTAAAAAAAGTTGGTGGAAACTTGTATTATTTTATCCAAATTGCTTCATACTCCTTTATTTATTTTTCGTCTTTTTCTATTTTCCTTAGGATGCTATGAGAGCTGTAACCAAAGTTGCTGTTAGAGAAGCAAGATTAAAAGAAATAAAAGCAGAAATTTTAAATTCTCAGAAACTAAAGTCTTATTTTGAAGATAACCCAAGAGATCTTCAGCTGTTACGTCATGACAAGAGTCTTCACACTGCAAAAGTACAGCAGCATTTACAGAACGTTCCAGATTATCTTGGTATGAAAGAACATTATTTGATCAAGTAAAAATGACACCAGTATTAATAGTTCCTGTGTGATAGATGCTTTTTGAAAACAGACATGAACTACAGATATATGTTTTTAAAATTACATTTTTGCAAGTTAGATTTGAAGGGTTTGTTTTGTTTGTTTTCTAGTCCCAGAAACACTGAGGCATATGAGAGGTGGGAGGAGAAAAGGAGCTAAGCAAGGAAGATATTACAAACAGGCCCAATCAAAGGGGGAGATGAAATACAAGGTAAAAAACCCTTTCTTGGAATGAATAATGATGGCTGAATTACAGCATTCTAAGCTTTTTTAAATGAAACACCTGACTGAAGAAACACAAGTGAAGGGGGTGACACACTTATAGAGCTTCAAAACCATGTCACTCAACATTACAGGGAATAATTTAGGATGTATCGCATCGCATTTTGCGATACAAAAATGGTCAACTGCTATACAAAATTGACACTTGTATCGCAGTATTGCGATACAAAGTTTCTACATTGTATCAAAAGTTCATGAGTACTTGTCCACTTTGATCTCTCAAGTGCTGTGTTTTCCCTCCAAAAAAAAGGAACGTCATGACCTCAATAAAA
>JAVSBT010492304.1:0-38971 GCA_033118115.1 Pharyngocirrus eroticus
AATAGACTGTATTTTAAGTGTTTATTTGCAATTCAAGGTGATATAAGATGTTGAACATTCACTGATTTCTCTATCCCCCCTCCCCACCCCCCCCAGCTAAAAAAAAAAAAAACAGGAAAAAAAAATCGCGTCATCGCATCATTTTGGAAATTTTTCTTATATGGGAAACAAAATCCTTTTTTTTTTTGGCCTAAAGTAAATATTTTGTGCTATGGACATTAAAACAAGTATCACTAAAGAGCATATGTTTTCCAAAGTTGTGAATTGATTTCATACAGTTCTCTATCAGATGTGGTTTGCATGATAGCTAGAAAATGATTTCTTTTTTTTTTTCTTTTTTTCTCCAGACATACCTTAGGGTAAAAGCAAGTCGTCAAAACAGAATGAGTAGTAAGTATTTAATCAATTTTTGAACCCTCTATGATGTAATAATAAACTATAAAGAGGTTATTTGTATAAGACTGCATCCATCCGCCAACTGATCAATTTGTAATGGCCTTATCAAAACTTATTGCACTTGAATAGCAAACTCAATGTGATCCAAGGTTCCCAGATACACTAACCTATACATTTTATTGATGATTTTTTTTAAAAATAAAGGTAAAAACAAAAGAAAACAGTCCTGTGAAGAAGTAACATGTCCTGTATGTAATGATAGAATTATAGGGTCACAAGATGAACTCACTCAACATGTGGAGGAATGTCTAAACAAGGTCAGAAACTGACAATTGACATAAATGGGAACTTAAATTATCAGGGTGTGATTTACTACTGGTCCACTGGTCCGAGTCCTGTGTTTTCGGCCAGGGTCAGCTGAAATCTGGACCAGATGGTCCAGCTGTTCAGATAAAATTTGGGCTTATATTCTTATTTGCCTAAGCAGCCCGGCTGAATATAGGACGGTCCAGCTTTGTCCCCCCCCCCCCCAAGTAAATCGCACCCTGATTATGGATAGTGTTGATGAAATAGATGCTTGAAATGTCGTGACGTCTTTCCATTTAATCAACCTAAAATTTAAAACTAGATCAAAAGTAATGGGCTGGAAGAATGGAACGAATTATTCAATGTCTACAGTGGTCCTTAATTTTCTTTTGAAGGGTAGCCATAGTGCTGGGGGGATGTTTTATAACTGAATCTACTTTTATACATGGGATACGCACCTTTTTTCAGGATATTTGATTCAAAGAAGTGCAATCGAAAGGTCACGTCAGATCAATTTATTTATTTTTTCGTTTTTTTTTAGAAAGAAACAAATATAGATGTTGATGTGGATGTGGATATTGAAGGCGATGAAAGTTATGAAGAATATTCTTGGGCGGGACAGACAAGAATTAGGGTATCATCCATGCTTCCTGGGGGTCTGAAAGGTATTGTTTTATACTTGGGACAAATTCTTATGTTATTTGCATTTGAAAACATAAAACTCAGCTGAGTAGTACAAGTGAAAATTTCTCTTTTCCAACTATAGTCTATTGTAAATAAAGTTATTTTATATTTGCATAACAATAGCATCAGGATTTGCAACAGCCTCAAAGAATGCAGAAGATGAAGATATTGATTTAGATGTAGATGGTGACGAAGAACAGCAATTTGGAACTGCACAATACACTGAGGCTGACATTATTCCATGTGGCTCTGATGAACCTTGGGAAGAAAAAGAAAATAAAGCTCTCAGAGGGGCATTTTTACGGTAACTTTTGTGATTACTCAAAATTGTTACCAATTTTATGATGAAGTAGGATTTTACACTTACATGATCCATAGAGTAGGCAGCAATCAACTTAGATACTGGACTGGCAGACCGGACAGTTTTATCCCAATGTCAAAGTTTAATCTAGTCTAGTAGAAATAAATAATTTTCTTAATAAACATCCCATCCGGTCTAGTTCGCAAAAAATCTAAATGATTAGGTTGTTATCTATTGTATTACAGAATAACATCGCTTTTGGCCCTTCATGTGAGGAACAAATAATTTTAATTCCTAGATCCATTCCTAAATCAGTTTGCTAATATTTTACATTATTATTACATAACAGAGGTGAAAAAATGAAAGCTCAGCCAGTACCTGGTGACAGAACAAAATGGGAACAACCAGTTGGTAAGTCAACACATAAAAAATGATAGAAAAGACAGAGTTTGTTTTAGTTTAAATGAGTGAAATGGTGCTTGAGGAAGACATTTACTGAGGTGTTTTCTTTGCTTTTTTTTAGAAAATGAAGAAAAATCTGATATGGATATAAGCAGGTATGTACATTTATAAGACTTTAAAGTCATAGGTCTCAAAGATATCAATGTATTGAATTGTTTGTCAAGTAAGAACCATTTTATTGTTTTGATAACATTATTTGTAGCAATATTATTGTCTTTTTTCTTGCCTAGCAATGTATCATCATCATCACAAATAGTTATCAAATCTCTCAAGTCAAGAATTAAAGAATTGGAAGCAAGTGTTTCAAGTCATGATAAAAAGAAATGCCTTATTTGTATGGTAAGTGGAATCAGTGTTTGGAGTCATTTTAGCAATAGTTTCCTAGTACCTATAACATTGAATTGTGTATGTTGCAACTTCTATCACAGTTTTATTCTTAAAGTTGGATTTATCAAAGATAAGTTCCCTAAGAAATGTTTTCCAATTTTCATATGATATGACACAAAATAACCTGACCCTTATTCAAATAGTTTAAGAACATGTACACCTATTCCAAGCAAAATTTGTTATCAAAGTTTTTTCTTTCTTTCTAGGAAACCTATGCCAAACCAGCTGTATCAGTGCAGTGTTGGCATGTGCATTGTGAAGAATGTTGGCTCAGAACACTTGTAAGTACAGCTATGAAATACTAAGAAAAAGTTTTTTTACTTTTTTATATCAATAAACCCAGTTATAAAATGTATAGAATATAAGTATAGGTGAAACTGTATAGGGGGGTGATGTACAACATCAATACAGTTCTGATCATTGTTACCAATGTTGGGTCTACGAGGTGTTGCATACTGTTGTCATTTTTACTTTTATTCTCTAATTCCCACAAGGTGGCGCTACTAAACAGTCAGTAGCTTCTGTTGATAAATAAACCCTTTAATTCTGTTGGGCTATTCTTGTACTCTTGAAGTTGGATTTGAAAAGTTAAGAAAAATTATTAGAAAGGAGTTGTTTCTTAACTCAGTTTTGTACTCATGTAAAGATTATATCTGTCTTTTTCTCTCATTTCAGGGTGCAAAGAAGCTTTGTCCGCAGTGTAATACCATTACTTCAGCCTGTGACTTAAGAGTAATATTTCTTTGAAGAAAATTCTTTAATATTCTTTGTATTGTTAAATACGTTGTGATTTTGTTTGTTGTAAAAAAAAAAATATTGATAAGAATGTAATTGATCCACTTAGCCTTTTCTGTATTTTGAATAGGAATCTAACAATTATAATTAACAATTAATTATATAGTTTGTATAAAAGAAAATGCCTTACATGATATGATATGCACTTTATATAAATGATCTCCCTATTGTTAAGAATACTTTTTTCAAGAGCATGTATGAAAAAACTCATAACTTTATGTATATTTAGAAACTATTCAACTTCATTGCTTCCCATTTCTTTGACAAGATTGTAAATGTTATGGTAGAAGTTACAGTGTTTTAAAAAGACTGTATTCATGTTTATGCATTGTATACAAGGAAGCTTGACCGGTGAAATAACACAATAAAATTTGAAATGAAATTTATAGAAAATTAGTTATTTTATTTTTGTCTAGATACATATATGGTGAATAATCAATCATATTTTAGGAATCTTCTAAGATTGGAATTGAAATTGATCATTGTTACCTATAATACATAGGACGTAAAGAGCTATACTCCAAAATCATTGAATACCTAAAATAAGATGTGTTTGTAGCACATGCAGATTCATGGCAAGTTATGTTTTCTAATAGTTTTTGTTTAAAAGCTATTGACATGTACAAATAATTCGAGCAATTAGTTGACGATGGCATTCATACTTCAACATTGTTAAGAAGAGACTTGTGTTTCTTTCTGAGATTATCACAATATAGTTTTTATTGATTTACGTAAACATCCTACAAGAAAAAGTCTGGGATATCTAAAATCTGCTACTAATCATAATTGGTCTGACAAGTTGCTTGTGCCAGAAAATGTAAACAAAATTATTTCCATCGGCAACTAGTAGAGTATAAGTCTGAATAGCCAGGTTTTTGTCTAAATAATTAGCACAAATATCTTGTGTTTAATATTCTATAATTGTACAATAAAGGTTAGATTCTAGGATTTTTGGTTATCAAATATTGCCAAAATAAATAGTTTTGTTTAGACTCCAAGAGTTTGTAACTAAATTGTTAAGTTTGCCCTACAAACTTACTTCTAACTTCAATGTTAAAGAATATATTGACTCTTTTCTATGATTATGCATTTCTATGTAACTAATTAACAATAGCCTGTGTGCCATTGTATAGAAAACATTTCACGACACAATTGAGAACTTTGTGAGAAGCAAACAACTTGTTACCAACCATTGACGTAAATGTTTTTCTTCATAATTTTTCATTTCTTTTTCAGTCAGTGAGTCAAAAGATTTCGATCAACTTCTTTTTAATTAGATTTTCCTGATTGATTAAGTAAGAATTTGTACAATGGATAAAATACATCAATAAACCACAATAAAACAAAATAAATTGGCTCCTGTCTGCCCAATTAACAAGATTTCAAAAGTTTTCTCAATTGATCACTTGTTTTTCTTGTGCTTGTTATAAGCAATTCTCATAATAGGGCTTTTAATATCAGGTTTTATGTAGAAATGTGCTGATTTTTTTCTCTTAATTTGGAAAAGGTTCTGAAAAGGCTAGCCATGCAAATATGTAGACAAAATGCATTATGAGTGTCCCTTTGAGTAGAATAATTATGGAAACTTGTACATAATGACAGGTGATTTTAGAAGGGTCCGTCATGAAGTTTCGCTGTACGAGTTTCAGGTGACAGATGTTGCCATGTAAGCATGACCATAAAACATGCTTTGTAATGCACTACAGATGCAAAATGAAAGTGATACATGTATCTCCTTAATGATATAAAATACCTATGCAGAAGCAAGTTGTCACTGGAAAAGGACCTTTTCTCATTCACCCTGAAACAGCCTGTTGGCCTAGAAGAACACTGTTGTAATGAGCCATAAATAAGTCAGTGTTATATGGTTCAACTCATCAATAATTATACCAATCATATTTGATATTAAGAGTTAGTTAAAAAAAAAATACAGTTGGGATCTGAAGCAGAAACAAGATCACTCTTTCAATTGGCCTTATTATTTTCTTCAAAAATTGAGGCTTTATTTTTAAAATTTAAGTTTTTAACCACAGAATTTTGAAACAAAAGCAAAGTGATATAAGATGATAAAACTAACAAGTAATGAGTTTGGTAAAGGACTACAGGATGTGCTTTAGACAAAATTATTTCCTGACAAGAAACAATAGAAATGTTTAAAAAGGCAATTGATGCAGACACGGTGAAAATCAATTCATAATTCTAGTGTTTGCAAAGATTTGACATTTGAATGTGTACAATCAACATTCGCAAAAAAAACAGTTCATGGTTATATCAACCCAAATTGTCAAAAGAATATTAAAATACATTGAAAACAAAAAATTTGAAGATGAATGTGTGAAACACCAGAATCTTATATGTAATCAGGCAGATAGAAACCTGTCATAATCACTAATTCAACTACTCTATATTAGATAGATGGCAAGAGTCCATGAACTTTGACTCTTTAGACAAGTAAGGACACATACCCATACAACTTTTGATAATTATACAAGTTTGGAGTTTTAAAAATGACAGTGAAAAGCACCTGAAATAAACATGAAGAATCTGAAACGTAAACAAGAAAATTAAAATAATACTACATAAAAAACTTGCTTTGGGCTATCTTTACAGAAGGAATGATGACAAAAGATAAAAACAACAACATCAAGCCCTACGGATAACTATCTGTAATGGGATTTAATTTTCTCAATAATAAATACACAATAGAACAGATGGAATAATCATTTGTATGAAAAGTTGTGTACTGTCCCTTCAAGTGTAAAAGTTTGATTTTTTTTCCATATGGGGGTCTTGTCATAATTGTAGAAATCTTTCTGAGTATCAAAGGTCACAATGAAATAACATCAGAGCAGTGTATCAAGCCCATTCAGAAGTATATCACAATATAATTTCATTAATATTTCATGGGATCGTCAAAGATTTTGTCAAAGATATTGACAATCGCTTTGTTTTGGAACTTTCAATGAACTGGGCGGAATCTATTCCTGTCACCCAATTTAAAGGGTTGGCATTGTGTCACCTGTCAATATGTATCCTAAACAAAAGTGTTGATGAAGAGAATGTTTTTTTTGATTAACACTTCATTCAGAAATGACAAGATATTCGATATCTTCTCTCTGAGTAAAAATGGCATATCTCAAAAGTTTGGCCGACTATGTCTTTGAAATGTTTTCTCAATTCCTACTTGTATAAATGACATATTATCTCCATGTCACAACTTCATGTATGTCATGATAAAAAAAAATAAGGCACTTGTACCTTGAGAACAAACGCTTTTTAAATTTTAAATTTTTTATTTGTTGGTTTGGTTACATTTGGCAAATTCTTCTTCTTTTTTGTTTATATACTTCATTATGATAGTTGTAAACAACAACAAAAAATAATTATGAGCTATTTGAATCGTAGTGTTCTATCAATTGGATTCTAAAAAGTTTTTGAATTAATCACACCAATGGTTAATCTGTTTATTACTGTGCCATGACACTTTGCAGTTGTCTGATATTGGTCTTTACAAGATTACATTTTTTACATTTCATACTATCTAACATATCTGTAAACTCTGAAATTTGAATTTAAAAAATGTGCTTTAATATCCATGTATGCCTCACACCAACACGTTAAAAAGGTAAGCCATTTTTACCCAGACTTCCTCTTTTATCTTGGTGAATGCCACCTTTTACAATAAACTGTATCGCCGAGTAGGTGGTCATTCACTTGATCTTTTTCAAAGTCTTTATGAATTTATTTGATCTTTAATGTAAATACAGGCTTGGATAAGTACGCCAGTTGTTGAATCCATTGTCTTTCTACTCTGATCAGTACATGCTGTGGGTCGCTAATCGATATTGTCACTAATTTGCCCCATGGGTCATTTTTGAACTGCTCATAAAATGCTAGAATATCAATATTTTAACAGATCATTCCACTTTGACCAAATGCTGTTATTGACTCTCAATGAAGTCCTCAAACTTTGTAGTTTTTGCAAAGAATTGACAATTATTTGAAGGAGAGTCGTTTGAAGTTTTGAGGAAAACAAAAGTTTTTTATTACCTTTTTTATACCTGTGTGTAAGCGTCTTACTTTTGTATACACCTTTTGCAGATGTGATTAATTTCTCTATTCTTTGAGCCCCCCCCCCCCCAAAAAAAAAGAAAGAAAGAAAACACTGTGTTTGTTTTGCATGCTTTTACAGGTCTTTAAGCAAACATATTTTTTTTTTATAATAGGTTTTTGAAAAAATGAGTAAAAGAATTTAATTCAGAAAATAGTTGTCCTGTTCAAGTGCCTTATTACATAAAGAGAAAGGTATAACAAATGTAAATCACTGTTGTGTAAAAAGTTGTCCTACAATTATAGAAAAGGCAAAATCAGGAATTCAGGATGCAAACCCTTGACCATCCTTGCAGCAGTACTAGAATTTGAATGTCACCGTAAGCCTATTATGTATTTGTAAAAAAAAAAGTCATCAATTATAATTAGTATTGGCAAATGCAATCCCAAGAAAACCAAGACAAGAAAATCAACATTATTGCTGTGTACATCACAGATCAGCAAACAACAATCTTCTGCTTTTAATCTCTGGAACAAGACATGGCATCGACATGAAACTCAATCTGCTTGTATTCAAAAGCACGATTAAAGAGTCACTACAAAACCCTGCTAAAGCGTGTTAATCTACAAAAACTGACATTTACAGATCTTTCCTGTAAAAGGATATCCTACTTTCCCAAAGCTCTTCATCAAACTTTTTGTGTAACAGTACATTTAAATACCAATTGATTATCACGACTGTCGATTAATTCTATCAAATTATCATATTCTCTTGATCTTTAGCAGATTTTACTTTCTCACGAGGGCCGTCTTTGCCTAGTTTTCTCATACCATCTTTTTTTTTAGAAGCCTGCATTGTTCTTAAAAGCTTTCTCCACAAAAAGCCAGAATCAATCTTTGAGGGTTTTTCTTAAGCTGGAATCAATGGCAATCTTGGAATAAGAGATGTTGTAATTACTCTATTTTTCACATTTGTAAAGGAGATTCATCTGATTAAACATGACATGAAATCTTGATCACCTTCTCATTCATAAAACATTAACATTTGGTCAACAACTCGGTAAATACAAACTGCATAAAGATAGGGATTGGATTTTCATTTGTTTTTATCCGAGTTTTTTTGTGACTGCAAAGTATAATATGTGTGTGGGAGGGGGGGGGGGGGGGGGATAAAAATTAAAAGGAATAAAGGGGATAATTAATTTTATTTAAAAAGACAAACTTAGACAGAGAATATATTTAGTCATTACCTTTTGATATGGTTCATTGCACAGAAAATATAGAATAGTAGAATTAAAAAAAACCACACCTGGCACTGCATATCTTATGTCTTACTGTTAGGTAAACTGAAAATAGTGTGACTGAAAAACTAATGTTAGGCTTTACATGTATTTGTGTTTACATATTTGTTTCATGAAAACAATACTAAACATGACTGCAAAATTTTATATTTCAAATATTTCACCTTTGTGAATTAGATAGACAGAAAGAAATCGCTTTGCTTCAAGTTTTGTTGGTCATTTTCAAAGCATAGGAAAGCGGTATACCATCTCCTCCCCCTTTGCTTTGAGAACAACAACAATTCAGCATTCTTGTGATGCTAAACCCATCTTTGATCACACCATTGGGAATATCAGTGACTGTTTCAGTGTTTGCGGAAAGGGGCCATCCTAAGGACAAGCTCATCTATATTTATGTATTTTGCATTTGGTTGTTAAGATAAAAGTTGTTTTTATCACAAAGTCATATTTGATTAATATCTAATAAAAGGGAAAAATGCTTCATTAACCACTTACAGTCAGAGATATAGAAATTACCAATTTTGTATCAAAATTTGCATCGGGTATAGAACTGGTCTGTGCAACCGAATGGGAAAGTAAGGGCTTTTTGGGGTCACCATTTGTCCTTGAATATTTTTCTAGCCCAAATATAACCTGTCACATATAGAATATTGGAAACTCAAACAACACTATTAGTAGTAGAGGAGCCAAGTCAGAAAAGGAGTTTATTCACAAAGTTATAACTCATAGCTCGTGCCGTTAGTTTGAAGATCTCTGACCATACCATGTTGTATTAATGATAGATTTAGTGGTGCCAATACGTCATAGTTAGTATTGTTCTTTTTCACTATACTATTGATTATTAGAAAATAGCACCACAAAATGATAATCATTGGTACCACTAGAGTTTGTGTTAATGCCATTTTACCACTAAATATCACTAACAGCAGTAAATACCACTATTTGTTCAAACATTAACAGTGTACCTCCATGGCCAATGGAAACTATTTATACATTAAATTTCTAGTAACGCTATTTATCATTCAGATTTTTACATGACTCCCTCTCTTCAAACTTTTAGATAATCATTTGACTTTCTCCCTTTTTGGTCATCTTAAAATGACCATTACCTTTGAGAAGGTTCCTTTTGATGGTTGGGGACAGGGAAAAGTTGATGAAATAAGCTAATTGTTCTGATAAAAACTGCAAAACTCAAGAGAGAAAAGTAATGAGTATGATTTGTCTCCTTTGATTTGATTTACTGTAATAAATGATTAGAATCAGAAGTATAATCACAAACATCGCCAGACATTTGCACAGAAAAAAATGATAAAATACTTTCACATCTGGTCTTTAAATGCGACTCGCTCTTTACACTGGTGTTCAAACACTTGCAGTTGTCAGGGTTATCAAACTTGACTTGAAGAGTAAACGGTGGCGGTATCCTAGTGGCTCTTAATGAAGTGACCTATTCCTAGAATTATCCAGGAATTTTTGATTTGGTGTAAGTAGTATCTAAGTGGAAAACTCAATGCGAGCCACAAGTCCACACTAGCTATGAACAGCAATGTCAATAAAAAACTTCCGTCAATAAAAAACAAACTAATGTAATTATGTAGCAAAGATTTTGGAGTATTTATTGGATAAGTAAAACTTGCGCTGATAGGTCTTTAGATACATTTTATGTATCAAAAGTTGGACTATAAATATCTTTTATACCAAACAGACACTATGATGTGAACTATCAACTTTTTTACAACTTTTTTTTATAATCAGTGAAGTCTATCTCTAAAGGAATTCTCATTTCTAATATGTATTGCATTGCTGCAAGTCCTTTATTGAGAGGTGCTCTGCAGGGCTTTGCATTGATAAGAGTCCTTTTTAGATATGATATGATAACCCTAGATTGCAGACATAAACTGTAAAAAAAAGACATCTCAAGAGTCTGTGCCCTGAGGTTGACCTTGAAATTGTTGAATTGAAAACACAATTTAAAAAACATTTTTTTTTAATGAAATATAAAAGAAATATGTCCTGAATCATGCAGTAGCTAATGGAATTATGAAGATGTAAATAGGCTAAACACATTCACAAGCATATTTATTAAAGAAATCGTTTTCTCAATTACTATGCAAGATGTTTTTTTTATAGATTTTAACAATAAAAAAAACCCCAATACACAAAAATAAATAGAAACATGCAGAGAGTAAAAGTGAAATTCCTGCATATAAATCATGAAATGAAAAGAATGAAAATATTTCTGGGATCGATCTTTGAATTATTCTCCTTGATCTACTTCCTGTATAAGTTGTTCTGCACTCGATTTAAAAAAAAATCAATTCTGGTCTTTAAAGCTACCGTGATTAACACTAATTTTACAATTAAAAGTCCTATCATAAATTACATTCGCAAACAATGACAGCCATTCCCCCTAAAGATTGTCATTGGACTGAAGTATCAGGCACTTCAGCATGTGTTTATTAAAATCAGAACACTCCACACTTCAGATCTGATAGACAGCTTTCTGCAATTACCGGCACAAGTTACAATATAAATTGATCAATATTGCAGTTATTTTTTTGTGGTTATAACCATTTGTCAAGAAGTTGTAGATTTGGAATTAAACATTATTTCTTCAAAGTAAAAACGATAATCTGATTATGTTGAGTTTCATGTTTTTTATTTTCTAATTTTATTGTACATCTTCTACCTTTTCAGGCTTACAAAGAACAATTGGGCTTATGTATGACCTATTCCATACCAATCTTTGTTAGTCAATTGCCTGAAAATGTAGACAACATGAATGAAAATGAGCAAATAAATAAACCCAAAAAAATTACGTAGGCATTATTATCTCTAGTACTTTAAAGTTTCAATTATCAACTGTTAATGATATTATTTCTTCAAAATATGATTCAAAAGTGTTTCCTATTGTGAGACATTTGAATTGAAGTTTGATACTGTAATTCTTGGTCACTCTTAGTTTCAATTACATCAAAAGTTGTTATAATATATTATAAAGATAATGTTGCTTATCTTTGGGGAAAGGTACACTGACAAACTCTTGCCATCTAGCCAAGAAAGAGTAGCTGCATCAATCACATGCATTACAAATGGTATTTTTTAGAGCAACACAAAACATAATATATGATTTGAATTTAAGTTTTGGTACATTAAAATCATTCAAGTATGCAAAATGTTAAATCATTCTAACTTTAGCTATACAGCTTTATCCTCCATCCACAATAGTCTTCAAATCCTCTACCAAAATGATCAATTATCTTTGAAGCTCAATAACACTTATTGAGATTTGATAAAAAGGAAAAGAAAATCCCATTTATTAACCAAGGGTGATATGTTCTCTGTAGAAGAATTTGATATTTTGACCTAATGCATTCCGCAGGGGAGTTTATTAGTTTTTAGTATTGAAACTCTAAAGTGTTGGATAAATACTAGTTTACATACTTTGAAAGGAAATGACCAATTATTAAAAAGACTTGAAGGTTAGCTACTTATACTTCTCACAGTCAATGGAAGAGAATATTACTTGGGCATTCATTCCTATTTTGTCCCATTTTCTTAAGGGGTGGGTTGCGATTAATTAAAATCACTAAATGATAAAATCACCAGGGTACCGTAAACAAATAACATTCCCACCTACTTGACTCTATTGTCCCCCCCTTTTAGAGCATTATTGCTATATACTATTTGTAGAGGAGTAATTTTCTTGAAAATATTCATTAGGTCAACCCCTGTATAAATATACACTAAACCTTCTGTTGCACTTCTTCTGGCAATTTTGGAAAACAGCGATACCTCTCTTAGAGAGACTACCCTAATTTGGAAAAACTTTATCTACAAGGAGAGGTATTGTCATTCACAAGTGAAATATTACAGGATAGTAGTCCCTAAGTGTCCTTGATATTATTATCATAATAATAGGACTGGATTTTTGAGGTCCCAGGGGTGGTCCTCATTGACATGTACAACCACAAAATGATATTGCACTTGTAAAAATAATATGAAAACATGTAAGACTTTTTATCTCTCTGATTCGATATGAATTTTTATCTTTTACAAAACATTTTCCAATTTTGTAAATGTGTATCTTCACAATGCAATATTTTTGTATATGGAAGTTCAGTGATCTGTAAATGTTATCCATCTTGAGGTGAATATTCTCCTAAATTGTATTGTCAATTATATTCACAGAAATATGAAATATATTTTGATGGAAAAGGGGGAGGGGCGGGAGGGTGAAAATATATTTCTTTATAATTCTTCCCATTAACATTATCTGTCATATCAGTGATCAAGATCTCATGAAGAGTATCTAAAGCCTCGAGAATAAAACTAGAAAAAAATAGTTTATTTATATTTTTTCCTATCATATCATTAATGAACAGATGAGCTTACTTAAAACTATCATCTATTCATTAGTGAAAACCAACTCCAATCGGTGTGTGAATAATCAAAACAAAAATCAAAACCATAAAACATTAACAAAACCTCAATGATAATTACATTGTAATTTCAGATTTCAAAACAAAGCAAAATTCAGTCACCTTTTGCTACTTGCTACACGATTAGGATCGTCTTAAGATAAAACAAATTTCCTTCAACTTAAAGACCGAATTTCTAATTGAACAGATGTGTTTGGCAATTATTACTAATATAATGACTTGAAATTTTTTAAGTTTCCTTAAATTTATGATGTTCTTAATGTTTTGGGTGGAGATGAAATCTAGACTATGAAGTGGATACCTTCTGGTGGGGCCATAAATTTCTACTTTAAGAAATGATTTATGATCCCGGCTTATTTGAGAGAGAGAGAAAAAAATGCTGTAAACATTTCCTAGCAATTACCAGGAAACTAGATTTCTGTTTGGGATGTCATGGGGGTGTCACAGGGAAGGGTGATTTGTGGGCAGAAAAAGTACAATGTCGTGCTATTTGATACAAAAAATATCATTCAAATTAATGTTTTCTTTTGTAATAAAAGAGCAACTTCACTTTAATAATAATTAATGGGAAAATAAAATAGCGTTCAGAGTTCATAAAATCAACTAGCTCTTTTAACTACTCTCTTGGTACTTCTTTCTACAAAAACTAATCGTTTTATCTTTCTTTAAAGTTAGTAATTCATTTTTTTCTTTTTATGTTCTTTTTAAAGCCTAGATTCCTAAGTGGGTTCTCTTGCATAGATTTGACAAGAAAATGAAATGTAATCTTTTGTATTTGAGTGTAGAGTGATTGAGATATTTATGGCCGTGGTAGACTCAGATCAGAGTTCTTAAGCATTGTCAAAAGGTCTAAAACATGTGATGTTTTCCACCGAGAATTGCCACTGACTCTAACCCAGCACATGATTCATTCACAGACCAGAGTGACTGATGATACAATGAACCTAGTGCAGTGTAAGATTTAGGTGATTACAAATAAAAACTTACGATTGAGTACAAATGTGTTTTCAACACTTTAGTTCCTTAAATTCATTAATAATATATTATGTATTGATTTATGCTATTTGTTAATAAAATTATTTGAATTATCTTCTCTCTTCGACAAAAAATGAAATGATTCAGGTGATACATGTACTTTTAATAATGAATAGAAAAACTGAAACAACTCTAAAATTATGCTGTGAAAATAGTTATTTGTTGTTGTTCATACAATTTTTGGATCCTTGTAATTGAGAGAAAATAAAGGTATCTTTTGACAAAAGAAATTAAGAAAACATAGCATATCTAACACAAGGCCAAACTTAACGATTATTTGCGATTTAAAAAAAACTAAACCTGAAAAGAGTCCTATAAATATATAGCTTTCAAACCAGTCTTCTGTGTTGTTGTTTTTTTATTTATCATTTACAGTGAATAAAGAGAGTTTACACTTTCATATGGACTGTTTCGTATTCCTGAAAAAAATAGCTAAATTCATGTACAGCACCTGGTGTGGCTGAGAAAGAATGCAACTGTTTCCAAAGTTGTTTCCAGTTGTTCTAGTAACTAATGACAGTTTTAAATCAGAAAATTATGACTTCTTCTGCTTGTCACTACAAGGACATGTTGTAATCTCAACTAATCACATGGACAAATTGAGTCATAATACGGCTAGATAAACTAATGGCAGATTCATACATGTTTTCTGGACGACTTCTAGGATTCTTCTAGGAAGATCATTTCCTCAAATAAATGACCCTCTTGAGACCCCAAATCCCAGTCCATTACATCGACAGGGAAATCCTTGTATGAAGCTTTCTACATATCGTCAACTCCATCAAATTCTTTCTGTCAAGTTGTTATGGCGACGAAAAGATTGAGTTGATCATAGTTATGATTATGGAAATAAATTCTACAGCAGCTTATGGTTTGGAAATCATCTGCACATAAATTTGCTATAAAGGGCAAATGAGGGACTAGGGAAGCTTAAGTAATACTGCAAAACATTTAGAAAAAAAAGACCTGCAACGATAAGATGACCTACAGCAGTTGAACTGTCGTTTTGTAGTCGATTTTCTCATTTGCAGCAGAATCTACGAGGATTACTTTTCCAGCCAGTTAGTGATGTTGTAAGGATGTGTCAAAGCCTAATGTCTACTTGGGATTTATAAATGGGTGTCGGAGTGACCCTTTGCTTCTCATGCATATCATTCTCCGTTAAAATTAAATGCTTTCCAGGACTGCAATCATTCCCGGGCTTACTTCATCTTAGTTACATCAGGCTCTATCAGATCAAATTAATCTCTCAATTTCATCATTTTTCATCAACTACAACAACTTTTCTTTACTCATCACAACTTATTTCAGCTCTAATAGAAAGAGATGAGTTGCCGAGACTATCTATTCATAAGTGTCTTCTTATTACTACATTTTTTATGGCAATTCCATCATTTTCTTAACCCTGGGTATTATAATGTTGTCTATATTCTGTTCTATAAAGCTTTGGTGTTTAAAATCAAGATCATGGAACGATGTTTTTCAGTCAAGGTAGGTTTTAGTCTAGAACAAAAAAAAAATCATTGGGCCAAAAAGTAATATTATGAATCTGAATATAAAAATAGTTCCATTCATAATATAAATATATCTGATAATCAAGAAAATAGTTAAAACACCAAAATTAGACAGAGTTATATTCCTTTGCAAACCCTGAAATCTAGAATCAGCCTTGGTGCAACACATAGCACCAAGGATTTTTTTTTGTTACTATTGCACCAAGCAATGTTATCATAGGTCATTTTTGTAAATATCATTTTGTAAATTAAAATTCAGCCATAATCATATATTGATTATGAATATATTTCTAATTTGGGGAATTAATATAACATACGTACAGAATGTATAGCTGAATTAAATTATGTTCTCAACACTTTAAAGTCACTAGTAAAATCACTAGTGCAGTACAATATGTTGTGCTTCGCAACCCTGAAACCTCAAGGCCTGCCTTTGGATAAGTAAAATAAATTTCTTTGCAATCATATCAAATGTAGTCACACAACCATGATAAAAATGCTCTGATATCTTCATGATATTGCCATGATGAAATGAAAAATGAACTATCCCTCTCTTTCAGTTATTAAAACTTCTGCCAGAACATTAACTCACATGAGTGAATCAGAAAAGATCCTAGGAGTCCTTAATGGTCTCGCCACCTAGTCTTCATGGTAAATTTCTGGGAATATTATAAGAAATTTCTGGGCAATTGATAATTGGAATTTGTATGGAGTTAACCACGATATTGGTTTTCATTTTAAATGATTTGATTTTTTTGATTTATGTGGATTCATAATTTCTAGTTTTGTGATTTAGGGCATGTCGTTTTAAGGTTATAAATATTGTTTATTGATGCTGAAATGATTCTTATCATAGAGGATGAAATAAAGTAGAGGATTGAATGAGTTTATCAAAAACTGTCAGCAATATGAAATATGTTTTACAATACTTGCAGTGAATATATATGACAAAATGGAATATAGAATATTTCATTGAGTAAGCAGATTATTAATTAATCATAAAAAAAGGAATTATAGATGATAATCAAAACAAAAGCTGCTTGTGAAAAAATATTGATTCATTTTTAGATATTGAGTATATAATTATGAATAATTTTGCTTCTAGTTCTACTTTTGGTTTATATGTAGTTAAAAGAAACCCCACCAGGTGGTGTTAGTGCAATCCCCATACATTTTTTGACAGATTGAGAAAGAGAGAGAGTGAGAGAAAGAGAGAGAAATGGACAGGAGGGGGTAAGGGTTAAAAACAATTGAATTAATCAGTGCAAGACTTTTAAAATAATATCGCACCGCCAGAAAACTAGTTGTGTTAACCACAGATAGTCAATAACAATCTCAGACGTGGGGGAAAAAGGAGGGATAATTTTATTCATCACATGGATTGAAGGGAATGTATCATTGACCACACACATGAGAACATTAGGCCATTTAAGATAATGACCAATGGTCATCCGCAATAACAAGTAATTGCTATTGGTCTTTATCATTAAGTAAATGAGATGAGATTTCTTGCAATAAATGGACTTGATACATTTAATTTGCCAGTTTGCTATGACCCTTAACCTTTGCCAATTTTCAAGATTGTATAAAGCAATCCATAAAAACTGACAGGAAAAAAAAAGGAAATATGACACACTATTTGATTTCATGAAGTAATCTTATATGCTTGATTGATTTGATTAGGTAGGTTTTTTTTTTTCCTGGTTTTTTATTCTTCAACCACAATATAAGAATTAATGACAGCATTTCATTAATTGTTATTTTGTGGTTATAAAATAAAAAAAACAAAGAAAAACCAAACAATGGGATGGGTAATTTTCAATGTGCTGAATACCGCAGAGTTTGGTAATTTTTTTCTTTTTTTAAATACATGTACAGTAAATTTAAAGGGAATGTGGCATTGTAAGATGATCTTTTTTATGACATTTCTTTTATCAAATGAATCATTTCACACATTTTTAATTGAGATATCTACATTCTCCATAACTTTTATTTGTGAGAGTTGGACCTGCATAATTATTCATTTGAAGAAATACTTATATAATAAATAGTATGAAAATAAGTGACAGTTGTGATATTACTAGAAGAGCTTTAAAAATCTCAAATCAAACAGGCACCCCCTGGTCATAGAATAAGAAATTGTACCAAAATGACTCTCAGCCTATAGATTCTTTTGTCAATTTTGGTGATCTTAATAACCTGCATTTTTCGGCACACCCTCTTGATGTTCCAATATCTTAACATACTCTAGCATTTGTTGACCACTTAGACTAGATACAAAACCTCCAAATCTAATAAAGATGAATTTACCTGCTAAATCAACACAGGTGAACCTTCTACACGATGACACAAAGAATAAGATCTTCAAAAGGCATTCGATAACTGAACCAAAGGCGTGTGATGAAGAAAGAACTCCGCTACCTGGCACATGCCTATTAAAACCAAGCATGGCCTAAAGAAAGACCCTAAGAATACAAGAAAACTCATAAGCTATGTCCAACGTATTTTTAATTGTATGCTTAAGATTCAATGAAGTTGTATAGCTTGTTTGTGGATTTGACTTTTTAACATGTTGTTCGACTTCCTCAATGGACACCTTTAACATTCCTTGGACCACAGAACGTTGCTGCTTGGACACCAGAAATGGTCACATGATCTCCTTTTGTCGTTAAGCATGGATTAGATATACAAACAAGAAGAATTAGCAATAGAAATTTAGACAATATTCTACATATATTCTTTGTGATTAATTCTTTATAAATAGCTGTTACTAATGTATTTTTTGATTGATTTTATATATTTTTGTCATATATGTTCATCTAAAATTGACAGATTTCATTTAGATTTATCATGAACTTGATGTTTTTCAAAATTTCTATTTCTAATCACTTTTTCATGTAAAAATGATTCAATAAAATGTTGCTGTATATAAGTAAGCTGTATCAATTATATGATTTCAACAAAAGTGCATTTTTCTTGTCTGTTGCTTATCTCAATATGCTTCCAAAATGTATACACAAATCAAATTCCTTCTTTTCTGGCACATTTCATTACAATTATGTCCATCAATAAAAAAACATCCACTTCACTATGATTTTTTAACATTTCTTTTTATAGCAATTTTTATCAGTGAATGCTGTCTGTATTTGATCACGGATTTGTTATTGCAATTTTGCCTCTTGTAAATCCAAGTATTCTTCCTGATAATTTCTCAAAGTTCAACCTATCTCTTGACTTAACAAATAACTTTTGTAGTCTGTCCCCCTCTAGCGCGGTATCATTCTTTAATTTAGACAGGAGTCCCCACCTGTCAGTCTCATCTTAAACCATTTACGCCATGAGGTGTGTGGGGTAGAATTAAAGAACAACATCTCCAAAGCACAGATGTCCTACTTTTTCAAATTCATCATTAGAAGCCGACTTTTCACCAATTAATTATCTGACGTTGAGAATATTGAACGCATTGAAAAGCTTTATCAAAACTCATGTCCACTGACATTTTATAAATGATCAGCATTCTGTCATCAGATCAGGAATAAGTAATCAAAATGCAACCGTCAATTGCTGCTTTTTTTTCATTGGAAAAATGTCACTCAGAAAAAATTCCTAGACCAGACATCAAAGAATCAGAGATTACAAAAGTTTTGAAAACAAATGATTGTGTCTTTGTTTTATTCAAAAGTCATGGCATTCTGTTTGACTTCTTGAAGGAGATTTAAGGAATTTAATTTTGTTTTGGTATTCATCTATCAGCAACTTCGCTTACAAGTTTAAGCTTTTTGCATGTTATGAAGGTTAGACTTGCAGGAAATATTTCATTTCAAATGATTAATTGGTCCATTTCTTAAATTATTTAATTGATTTTAGAAAACCAAATATTTTTGATCAGTTAAGTTCTTGAAAAAGCCTTTTCCCCTACACAGGATTATTTTGTATTTTTCGCATCAAATTTCTTATTTGAAAAAAATAAACTATTAATATATTTTGAACAATTTTCAAGATCCTTTTTAGTACTGTTTCAAAGTTGAAAAAAAAAAGCTAGAAAATTACAGAGAAATTTTAACTAAAACTCTAATAAATAATAATGGATAAGAGAGAAGAAAAAAAAGATGTTTAGTGTTATGTTCATAAATAAACATCTTTAGTGTCATTCATCAAGAATGAGCGTGATAATTTTAATAAGCTTTCTGAGGGATATTACAAAATTTACAAATGTTGTTCTTTAACATTTCATTTTCTGCCCCAAGAATATGTAAAAGTGGGTTGGGTGGGGAACAGGCTAGCATCCGTATTTTATAATTCACACTGTGTTCTGTATTGATTCTAACAATTAAATGATTGAGGTTAGTTTTATGCCTTCTCTCTATTCTGTATTTTGTTTTATTTCCGTGTTTTATTCTCTTTCAACAATTGAGGTTAGTTTTATGTACTCCTTTTACAGATGGACATAAGGTCATAGGTCAAACTGAAACTTTAAACAACATTTAGGCTCCCATTAATTAGCACAGTCCTCTGATTCCTTTTGCAAGCTGCAGGACTGCAGGTATATAAACCATCCGAGTCCTTTTTAAAAAGCAATTTATATGTATCCCTTATGCAAATGAGTGTTTGATCCCTTTCTGATAACACTCCTCTATCTCAATTCAATGTCAGTACATTGCATTTGAGAAAAGCCACAGAATCATCTATCATTTAAGGCAATTTCTAGTTCATTACTTTCTTAATCGGGGAAGGAAATGGTCATGTTAAGTCACTAACGATCTTTTGAACCCGTTAGATCAGCATTGTGATTTTTTTATACGCAGGTAGATGGACTTAAAGTCTCATGCTGTGAATCTTTGTATGGTTCATAATGTTTTCTAGAGAGACCGTTTTCCTGGTTACAAAAATGCACATTAGTTCAATGCCAAGTGCTTGGAGGGGCGGGGCAGGCCCGAAAGACCTTAACAAAGTTTAAACACGACCCATGCTAATCAAATGAATGTTCTTTAACCATTAAGCTTTGAAATAATTTCATAGATGTAGACTTACGACTTTGAACGGCTGTTGGTGACCAGCTGTTAAAAAGCCAATGGTTTTACTACAACAAGCTTTTCTCAAGTATTTGCGACTTCAACATGGCTGCCACCCCAAAGACAGCATTGCTGGGTATTGTTGCTAGACTAAGAACGGACTATCTGGGGGTCTAGCAGGAAGTATTTGGTGAGTTTACAACTTCTTGTAAGGAGTACTTCTGACACTGACAGGAAATAATTCTTACTGCCTTTAACATTTCTCTGAATAATAAAACAATTAGTCTTCAACAAGCATTGCTGGTTTCAAGTTTAGTTTTTACAAATCATGTCATTGACTCAGTTATGAAAGTTGATTGTTCCTTTCTTTGAAAGAGAAAGATTTTTATCATCTGTCAAGGCATTTATTTATTACTTCTTTTTTGAACTGCATATTGTTTTAATGCTGTACCAAAAAATTGTGAAATGTGCAATTGTATATGTTCCTTTCTAACATAATATTATATATTTTAAGAGCATCAAATATTCATCTTAAATTGTAAAACTACACAGCAATATTTAATTTATTTACTACATGGAGAGGTATTATATCAAGTCAGCGAAGGTCCTTGTTACAGGTCCCAAATTACACAAATACAAGACAAAATATAGATGATTATAATTGTCAGGTCAGTATTTAATTATCGCAGCTATTATAATTTGCATAATTCTTTTGCATTATTTCCATTTAAAAAAAAGGAAAATTCGTGATGAGTGCTCAGATATATGTTGTACATTGATGAGATATGCATGATGCATAACATTTTAAAAATATTAATGACAATAGATTGTGAAAAACAGTTTTGACAATTGACCTAAATAGTTTTGAGATAGTTTCTCGTCGCTTAGTATAAGTAAATTTCTCATGAGGTTGTATTTTTAGAAAAGGAAATTAAAATTACGCATGGTTCACTCCTCTTCAAATCCAAGTCTATTGACTCATTTTTCTTTAGAACACCATTGAAGCATAAGGATTTGGTCAACTTTTTCATTTACTTTCTCAAAGTATGTATCATTAGAATGAGTAAATATACCATGGATACGGTTCAGAGTTTTGTTAGCTCTTCCTCATAGGATATATGCTCATTTTCACTCATTTGGTGGTGTTTTTAAGTTATTCCTTCAACTGAAAAAGTGACGACAGAACAATTGGGTATTATTATGTGAATGGAGTTACCACACATCTGTTTTTATTTACTTACCTTTGATAAAAGGTCTTTGCAATAAAAACTTGCGCTTTATCACTCTCAATCAAATTTAGCGCCTAAATTGCTACAATGAAAAAAACTCAGACTGAATGGGAAATATATATGCTTCAGATTATGTGCCTGGTAGTACTGGCTTATGAATATTTCTATGCTACTTGAGAGGGTATTAATTAAAGTATTCATCTGTAAAAATAAGGCGTTCTGATTACTGTATGGCTATTTTCAAGTTCTATATTTTTGAAAAAATAATAATAATTATATGAAACATATTCAATTGACACAAAAAGAATTTCACTGTATTAAAAGAAAATTTCCAAAACAAATACAAATGCAAATTAAGACAGATGGAAAATATTTGGATACTAAATAAGTGAGATGTATGATTGATTAATTTTGACTTTTTGGTTTTTCAATAAAAAATCTGAAGAAAAAAGATGGTAATTCAAATCAATAAATTGTTTAAACATCAGCTTAATTATTTATGCATTCATATGTGTATTCAGTAATTCACTCATTTAATAATTTATTGGAGTAGAATATCTCATAAAGAGAATGTCTGAAAAATCTTGAATCTTTTTTAAAAACTCATTCAAGAAGTTGAATAAAAAAATCACAAAAACTACAGTGATTTCAGTCAAAAGATATATGTCAACTTCTGATTAAGTTTAAGCTTGGATAAATCAGAGTTCTCCGTTACAACATCTTGTGTTTTATACTCTGACATCTCATCTTTCATTTTTTTTCTTCATCATTCTCTCATCCTATTTTCATTTCTATCCCCACTTGTCTATTTCACATTGTCATTCTCTCACTGTCACAGAATAGTGTATTCATCATCTACAGCATACATATTCACTTGTTTGCGGTCAATTACAACAACATCATCAACTTTACTGAGTCTTTCCAACTGAACACCAATATTTTCTCTTCCTCAACGTGTTGCTGTGGTGACGGCAGCCATGTTAGGATTTGCTTGAGGGCACAAGATGGGCTGTGATGTCTTTTCTGTTCACCTGAGTGGATGATGTGACAGTCCAGATGGGCTCATCTTCATGTTTTTTAGTTTGTTCATCCTCCCACAAAATGACTTAGTCCATAGTTTGGAGTAGTTAAGGTGGATTTGAAAAGGGGACTTTCTTCACATGTTTCTGCAGTGTTAACAACTGATATTGATAAACAACAAAAAGTAAAGTTTTTTATGTAATTAAACCATTTTTTATAACACAAACTTTTCAAGCTTATGACCTGAGAAAAGAAAGAGGTATCCATTTTTTTATTAACAAAAAATTCTTGACCTTTTTTCCAAGCTTTTTACTCTGTACTGGTTAAAAGCATAATACAATTATAGTCTACAAACTAGATTTAATAGGATAACTTCCCCCGCTGGAAGTTTCTAAAGAATGATGTAGAGATAAATTTGTGATCCTACAACAGCATAGAGAAGGATAGACTGAAATAAAGAAAAAGTCATTTCAAGTTGTATAGAAAGACAAAGTAAACGTTGTCATTGAAAGAGCAACAACTTGTATTAATTTCTATAACAAATATTCCAGGAATTTTAGTATTTAAAAAAACATATTAAATAAAATTGTTTGTTGTTTTTGAGTTTAAAAAAAGCCATGCCATTTCTATAAAGTTCCAGTATCAATTTTATATAAAAGCAAATTGATCAAAAGATTTCTTGGGTTGGGAAAATATAAAACTCTGAACAAGTGTCTCTTTGTTGAAGTTGAGTTCTTTTGTATTCATTGATATTGACAAAATAACTTCTTACATCATGTCATGGAACCATTGATTACTTGCCCACAAACATTTTTATTTCTCATACACACAGAACAATATTTCTACCACAAATGAATTCTATCAATTTGTTAAAATTACTTTCACTAATTAGCATGCTGTAGGTAACATCAAGTCCTTTTTAAGGCGTGGAAGATGAAAAGAAAATTCTAAAGAAAATATAACATCTCCAATCAATGGCTTATCTCCATTGACTGCGGGGCAAAGTATACAACGCCTCAAAAGAAAGGGAAAAGACCACTCAATGAGGGTGGGGGGCTTCATTGACACACCAAATTAGTTCAAATTTGTCTATTCATCAAAACTCTGACCGCTATTGTTTTGGGTGTCAATACTAAGACCATAAACATACACAACCCTGAATGAAAACATGTTAGACTCACAGTAAACTCTAAAACCAAAGATCAATGCAGCTAATTTATTGGGCTGATAGCTTTATTTCTATGAATGTTATTATTCAATAACTACTTTTTGACGCTTGAAGGGATATTGGATAATTTGAAGAAAATGGAAGTTTTTCTTCCACAGGTGAAGCATTGTGTAATACACAAAGACCTAAGAAATGTTTTTACGTCAATTGGCCTAATTGGTAGAAAATGAGTAACGATTTAAACAGAATCCTTTTGAAATAAATTTCTCGCAGAGTCACTTCACATCAATTATAACAACAATATTTAGATTTGTTTTCCACTTTATTCCAAATAAAAAGTATATTTTTATAAATGTTCTACTTGTTCTATTTAAACTTCATATATAGACAATACACCAAGTCACATGGAAATCTATTATGAATTATTGTTTCAATTTGGTACAACTATTGATATAAAATTTTCCGACACAAAAATGTCGACTTGACCCTAGAAGCCAAAAATCTAATAACATGTACTTATCCATAGAATGATATTGTCAGCATATTTATTTTTGTATCTTTATCTATATTTGTGTATATTTTTTCATGACAATATTCTTCAAGTTCTTGTATAATATTACTGTACAGAAGGCAAAGTGGGTTTGTCATAATCATTGAGCAAAAAAATACTTGAAAAAAATCTTGTAATTTATCAAAAGTAGACATGAGTGGCTACCGTGAATTTGCTGCGATTTTATGCCACAAATTGCTGAGAGTCGCCAAGAATTGTTGTTCATTCGGCTAAATTCGCAATTTGTTAATTTATCTGGAAAAATCACTGTAAAATTGCAATAAAAATGCTTTTAATGTGGTGCCCATAATAAAAACTAAAATAATTTTATCCTTTTGTGGATATTTACTACATCCAAATATACCAAAGAGATAAACAATCATTAGAGAATCTATAAAGTTATAAAACAGAACACTTGTTTATGAATATGTTATAGAAATAAATTCATTTGATCATTCACTCTTTGAATATAAAATGGACCCTAGATGTTATTTCCCGACTTTATAGTTTTTGTCTTTTATGGAAAAATCATCTTTTTGAAAATACAATTTCTATACTTTATTGTCAAAAATAATTTCTCCATTGATCAACTTTTCTTTTGTTTTTCACCCCCGTTCTTTATTAAAGTAGAACAAAAATAAAAGAAAGAACTTGAAAATGGATTGATTTTCCTGTGACTTATTGTCTATTCTTTGTAGTGCTTAATCTTGGATTGTTTTTAAACAAGAGCAACAACCTTTTATAGTTTATTTAAGCATGTGCTGATGTCAAAGACTTTCTAAAATTTCTGGATCTTTAAAAGCTTATAGAACAAATACACCCCTGGAGAAGTACTCATTCTTGTATTTCTTTTTTATAACAATGTTTTCTTCTAATTGATAAACTTATTGGTGTCCAGAGTTGAAGCCCTGGAATTTTTTCAATATTTTTTTTCTTCTGTTAGATAATCTTTCTTATTTCGTTATCAATATGTTTTGTTTTTATTTTGTTAAACAGAACAATGCTAAATAGTATTTGAAGACAGTTAATCTAGGGCTCAGTATCCTTGATATGTAGGCCTATATACACATCCTCAATCTTTTGAGATATTCTCAACCTGGAATAACCTTTTGGATAAACAGGTACTTTTTTTCCCATGAAAATTTGAATTTACAAAATCATTATTTTTAGATAAAAAATATTAACCTCATTTTCACCCAACATTCTAAATGTTGATATGTTTAATCGCAATTATTTTTATATTTTTCTGTATGATATATTAGAAATTAGTAAATAAATAAAATAGCTGAGCGCATAGAAACGGATTGTAAATTTGCACTATATAAATGAACACTATTATTATTATTATCATTAATATGTGTAAAAGATGAAATTTTTTATTTCTTATGAAAAACACAAAGGGTCCTTGTTTCAGGTTATTTTTTTAGCAAAAAAAAATGTAAAAAATTTGAAGTTGTTTATTTTTTAGTTTCAGACTTTTTAGGAGAATAAAAGTGAAGCTTTTGATTAAAAAAACTGCCTGATCTTGACATTATTTGATGCGATATGATCACCTTTCATTGTTCGGCTTGCACTAATCCCCCATCATCATAAAAACATTCAAGTGTAGCTCTTCTAGAGAGGGAAATAAGCTCAACTTCTATGAGATTTCAAATAATGCTATCTTAAAGAAGATTTATTCCAGACTCTCAACCTATTGAGAAGTTTCTGAGATGTGAGTTGTAAATCATTTCTGCTTTTAGACCCTTTTTACTGTTTGCTTAACAAAAAGGATCAAAATTACCGACAAAGGAGAAGCTTACTTTCCTAGAAATGTGTAAGTGTCCAAACTAATGTGTACTTAAAGAGACAACAAACGGGATCAGAAACAATCCATATTCATCCGTTTGAAATTTGGTCTTGTAAATCCAGCCCAACAATCCGTCGATAGTCCTTATACAGTTAGAAAGCACTTGATCCTGAACTATCTGCGTTCTTGATGAATACAGTATTAGGAAAGAATAGGTTTTTTATCCTCGCAAAAATGAAAGGATCTGATAAGATGAGGTTGAGAGGGATAGTATTACACACAGAAAAAGCCTTAGTTAGATGAAATGAAATAGAAACTTTTCATAAATCAATACAAAGTATTTCTTCTGATGTTTTGACGGCCTCATTTTTCTGTTGTTATGACATTGTGAACATTATAAAAAAAGTTAATTTATTCATAAATGTGAGAATTATCATTGGGCTAGGAACTGATATGTAAGCTATCACTTAATATTGATGTATATGGGATTCTGTTACTGGTGAATCATCTCTAAATGCTATCTAGAAATATGTGTAGACATGAAATACATGCTATTTCAAAGTGTCTTTTTTTATCAGCTGTTTGAAATAAGAAAATGGATAAAGTAATAAAAAAAAAGTCTTATTAGAAAGAATATTTTTCTTATCTTTAAGATTTAAAGAAATTATTGAATAAGTAAAAGCTCAACAAACAAAAGTAAAGTTTTAAAACAGAAACACATGATATTTATTGTTCAAAGTTTGTACACTAGGGGTCTCTGACCATCCCTGTTTATACTTGACAACAACAGCTCAAAAACAAGCTTGAAAACAACTCTATAAATACAGGCTATTACAACTGTTTAAGATTCATGTTTTGTTTGACCTGTGATCATAATATGTTATTTCCAATCTGTTCATCAAACAGTTTCAGTACAATTTTAAGTGAGCATAATTATCCTCCAAATATCATATCTATAAATTTTTATTATGTATATTCCATAAATGAAGTGTTCAAACATAATAAAAAATAAGTACTTTTAAGAATAGACAATAAACATAAAGTAGCCCCTTTGGCAGTGTTGGTACAGAACTTTTGTTGTATATTTATGTATATTTGACTACAAATATATTGGGGTGTTTTTTAACAACGAGATTCTTGATATCAGAAAGGTTTTGTGTACAATTCTACATGCAACATCAGATCTAAAGTATTTTTATTACACTTAATTCTTCTTTTAAAGTTTCGAGAGATTTTTGAAAGAAAATTGTCACCCTTTAAATAAAAGATGACCAGAGAACTAATATACAGAAATGTAACCATGTACATAAACATCAGTCAAAACAGCCATGTGATCAACAAATAATTCCTGTTTCCATATATGGTCATATATATATATAACATCTGTCTATAATAACAATAACTATCTTACAACTATATACAAAGTTTCTAAATTGAAACTAAAAAGACTAGTATAATACTGACACTAAGAAATCACCCATTTCGGGCCCCTACTCATTGATCAAAAATTTGACATCAATAAAATTAAAGATATTGGATTACAACATTTCATCACTCTTTTTATGATCATGATTTCTGTAATAATTAATAAATATACATATATCTTAACATGTACAATTTGGCACTTTTAATATGCTGTTCATTTTCCAGGTTGATTATAGCAACATTTTTGGTTCATTTTCTTTTCTACCACTATAGGACTTAGTGCACAGGGAGCAATGCAGAAATGTTTCAGTTTTTATTTCACCCATAATGCATTGTAAATTACTTATCATGCAAATAAACAGTCCTGGAATTTTTTTCCATAATGAAGTCATAAAACAGTTACAAAATTCTTTAATTCTTTATTTTAAATAGGTTTTTTTTCTCCATAAAATGCCCATATCCCACCGCTTCCCTATGTAATTTCATATTTAAATGTAAACTCTTCTTAGGTCAGCGCTGCAGGTTGAATGGTTACATTGTGGACACGTTTTCTCTGTACCCTGTAAGAAATAAAATAAAATATTAAGTTCCTATAATAAAAATGTCCACAAGAAATTAAAACATTCTATATCAAATCAAGCAACCCTTTCTTTCATTTTGAAAAAATATTTTATTGATTATTTTTGGATCTTTTTATGCTTTTATCTAATGTTTTCTTTATTTCATTTCAAGCTGGAGAACTGCAATTAGTTGGTACTTACCAAAATTTTGATCCAACATTCTTCACAGTGTACATGCCAACATTGTATTGAAGCTAGAGGCACTCGATAAGATTGCTATAGAAAAAAGAAACATAATATTATTGATATTGTATGAAATTGTTTTTCCAATGTTTAGAGAGAACCTTTAGTCTAACTCAATCATCAAACAGGTAGAATTGACTTTACTGGACTTCATAGAGAATTTGAAAGAATGAGAGATTTTCAGCTAGATTTTATCTGTGTGCTTACTTATGTACAAAACATGTGACAATGGTTAACTATTTGTAAGCACAGTGATTGGTTATAATTGGTCACATGACAATGAAATAAATAGATCATGGCTTACCCTACAACTTTGACATTTAGATAAATCAACTTCTGATAATTTCTGTTGTTGTTTTTCAATAGTTGCCTTCAATGAATCTATAAAAGCATTGTTAAGACCATTTTGTCCACTGAAAAAAATAAAAAATAAAAATATAAATACATTTATTTTCACCTTGAATTGATAATCATAGTGAAATTCTATGCAATAGATGTATTTAATGAATGTATTACTACATTATAAAAGTGATTCAAGTCTATAACATATTTTCAACAAAACAAAAACACAATGACATGAATATTAGGACTTTTTACTGGTAGCTTCTTTGTAGTTATTCTTTGTCTTACTATATGATAACTATTGGGTATTCCTTACCTTGAGTTTTCTGATTCTGTTTGCATACAACTATCATTGGTGTCAAGTCTTGGGAATTTTCTAATGACATGTCTGTCATCTTCTGTCGTACTGTCACCTGTCCCCATGATGTCAACTGTCTCATCCTCATTGTCTTCTCTCTAAATAATAGAACAATAAATTTAGCACATGTAATTGCAACAATAGGTTTTCAGTGAAACAAACAAAATGCTCCTTAGACTCCCTTTAAGATTATTAGAATTCAACTTGAAAGATATTACTTACAATTATATTATAATGTTCCCCTTCGTGGTGATGATCCATTCTCTCACCATCTTCATGAGATCGCCTTTTTCTAGCTTTAGTTTTAGCTGAAAATTAAGAAAAAAAATCACAATTAATTAAATATTCATAATCACAAAACCAGTATTAATTGTTTGGAATAATTAACAGAATAATTTAAGTTTCAAATGTATTCTTCTTCTGAAGACCTTGGTGAAATGATTGTTAAACCCCATTCATGCATATGCACGACTCTTGGAAAAAAACCGTGAAACAATCCTTCCTCCCCTTACCCAGATCTATTGAATCTTATTACAGTTTTAAAACATGGAAATTATTCATAACATGTAAAAGAGATATGATTTCTTTAATTGCATACAGAATAAATGGTAATTGAATCCAATTAAAGGTAATGAGGAAAACTAAACGACAAAAGGTTGACGGTGAAAATGAAGACAGAAATCTTTCACTAATTTGAATATTTATTTTGGTTTTGAAAAATTCATATCTCAATAAAAAAAATCATGTCAGTTTTTATTTGAAAAGCACACAGTCTCTAGTTTCTGACACTGAGAAATCAATGGAGGGGCATGATGCTTAAGTTTATTGCGGAATCTACACATGGCCAAAAATTGATCTTAAGATCTTGAATATTTACTAAATATGTGATTTTAAGTGCTTAAATCAATTGGTCACAATAGAAGCCAAGTTTGGCTTGTATCAAGGAAATTGTAGCATTGTCATTTTCTAATTGTTAGCGAGTATCAAATCACTTTTGAAGATTCTAATACGAATAAGTCGAACATTAGAATGTGATCTACTGTGGGAAATTAATCAGGTGGTTTTCTTTGCCCTTTATTTCAAAAGATTGAAACACAATTGACCCAAAAATACCTGGTGATCACCATGAATGGGGGGATTCCTAAGTAATTTCATCTAGGGGTGCTTATAAAGTGTCATCTTTACAATTCCAAAGTCAATACTTTTGCCTTTTGTTTTGTTACATTTTTCTATTTGCCAGGAACCATTCCAAACACATATTTCAGTGGTCTTAAAGTTAACAGATGTCAAAAAAAAGAGGAAATTCTCATTTGTAATATTCTTCATATTTGTAAGATGGTAATTAATGAATAATATTCAGCTATTTACATTAATATAAGTGCTTAAACTGAAAACGTCATAATTTATAACAAATGAGGAACTTTTGCTCCTGATCTTGTCAGTCTGCAGACAAATAAACACAGGTTCCTCATGTTAGTTGTCTGCAGGCTGTAAAGATCAGGAGCAAGATCGTTCCCTATTCTGCATGTTTGTGATTGACTAAAAACCCTTTATTTTGGAGACAGTTATTGAATATTGAATTTTTCACATCCCAATAAAGTGAGGTATGACATGCATTTTGTATCATCTTTTACAAAGTTGATTTCAAACGTCAACAGACTTAAAGATTTGAGGTCATTTTATTGAGTTATTTCTTTCCTCATAAGAACATGATAAATAAAGGATCTTTCACATGCTTGTAAATAAAACATGTTGATTGAGGGGGGGTTTAGAGTATTTACTTCAGCTGTTAATGTTGTATTTAAGTTGAAATAAAGCAGATTTAGATACTTTTCATCATGATTTTTTCTAAATATATTATTTCATTAAGAGGAGACATTTGTCAAAATTTCAATTCACTTCAAGATGTAGTTGGGTATCGATCTTTTTTCTTTTATTCATTTCATACAAATCTAAAATGAAGGGGGGAAGGGAGTGTTGCTTGCGAGAGTTTGATGATGTCAAAGGCCCAACATACTGTATAGCCGGCCACCTAGTGGCATTTTTTACCCACATGCAATCCACTAATGCTAGGCTAGTCTAAGTCAAGGTAAATAATCCTTATTACTCTTACCTGATAATCTTGAATGTCTATTGCCTCTTATCCTAAGGTAAGTCTAAAATGAGAAAAAAAATCAAATTTATTGATGTGAAAAAAAAGCACTACTGATACATGCTCTGCATTTTCATTCCTAAGAATATTTTAATTAATCAAGCTGTCTAATGATTATTCATGAGGATTAATATCAAAATCAGACTTATCAATTATTTAGCTTGTTACCTCATAACTCAAATTATAACTATTCATTAATTCATTCTCATTAAGAAGAGATTCACATATTTAAGGATGTTTCATGGAAGTCTAGGTTTCCTAGAATGACCTTCTCAAGGTTACATCAGCCATTCTACCCTTACATTGTCTTAAATTCTTGCATTTATTATCTCATCATTGTTGTTATAATCTCACCTGATATCTAGACTGTGTGTTGACATCCACATGAAGGTTAATAATCTGTTGACTGCTTGAGGATTCAACCGTTGTTGGATGTTCCGGAGAATGGGGCTTTTTAAAGTGCCTGGAAAGAACAGAACAAAAAAATAAAACACACATTAAGATCAGAATCAAAACAAACTATTGACTACACCTAGTCACTTCAAAGTCTTCATGTTATTGGAACAAAAGATACAACACAGTGTTGAGTCAAGGACTGCTTTCATGTCTCAATAACTAGGACGTCCCAGTATTGAGTAATTCATTACATTTACAAACATTTCCTGGATATTGCAAGTTATACAAACAAACAATTGGGTTTTCTAGATTTTTTAAAAGTATGCCTTTGATGTGATTTAACATTTGTGCTGTGGCAGGCAGAAAAATCATTTCAGTTTCAAAGAAACATTGTATATTATGCTCAACTTAAATCCATGTGACTGAGTTTTTAAAATAAAATAAAACAAAAAGTCTGAAACAAAAATATTTTTATGTTTTTAAACTACATTGTGACAATGATATGGTCATCTACAGGTTTAATGAGGATGACAATATCATTGTTGAATAGCTAGTAGTATAAAAACATGAAACATTTCTTTCCCACATGTTATTTTCTCAAAGTCTTATAAATTCATGCAACATCAAATGGGAAGTGTAGTATTTTTTCCTGCTGTATTTTTGATAGAATTCAACATTCTCCAAAAAACAGGAAGGTAAAGAAAATTGCAAAGTACTTGTAAACCATTTTGTTGAATTAAATCAGTATTTTAACTTGATGGATGTTCTCACATGAAACTCCATCAGAGTAATAAGGTTAAAACTACTTAATTATGCAATCAAGAGATGAATTACAATTTACAGAAAGTTGAAATCTCTCCAAGCTATCAATTATGGACATTTATGGTCGACATACGTCGTTGGGTGATCTAAATTCTTATTGCAAATGGTGGTCTATCAAATTAATCATTTCAAGCAGAAAGAGTGAATTCTCCAAGTTGCGATTTTCACTGAATATAAATTATGCATTTGATTGGGTGAATTATCCCTAAAGCACAGATTTCAAACACATTATATCCGACACCTTCATCCATTCTAATCAAATGCTTTTACTCTGTGTCGTCTGTTTGAAAATACCTATCAAGTCTCCATAAGCAGACGGCTCAATCTCCGCAAAACACTCAATTATGCAATGATAACCGATCACAATTTGATGCCAAGAAAGGTTAATTTGTTTAGCGCAGAAACCGGCTATCTCCTTTTTATGCTGATCTTCTTTTAATTCTTCTAACTCACAGTAAATTAGATTGCCTGCATATTATGCTGTTTAGATGATATGATGACAAATTGGCAGCAGATTACAATAAACGCTGATAAGCGTTCATGAAATTAGATGAAGACATTAAAAAGTCCAAGTCTTGCAGGCAGTTGCTAGTTGCTGTGCATTTGACGGCTAGTTGGGGTCCTTTCTAATCAAGTTAGTGTGACAATTGATGACGATGATGAGTCGTTAGAAGGGTCGTTAATTGATGCTTGACATAAAAGGACCATACTGTTTTAAATGCCCTACGACCACAAATTACTCATGCTGTCAAAAATCCTAGAAACCAGCCAGGACAACGCTTTTGTCCACTTTAGGAATGATTTTACACTTTGATGCATATAAATCTCTTTCATCAAACTTTAGGGTAAAATTGAACTCAACATTAATTTGTCTCCAGAACACGATTTTTAATCGAATAGTTCTTGAATAATTTTCTTTTAAATAACTTTAGATTTTTCTTAAAAAATAAATCAAGAAAATATGAGGGGAAAAATAATTTTCAAATCAGTAATTTTCTTTTTCATCAGAAACAAATCTAGGTTTTTTGTTGTTGAGACCATTGAAATTTAAACTAATACAAAAGAACCCCTGACATTGATTGTACCCCATACAAATACTTCGTTAGAGAATCGTCCTCAGGCAAATGTGAAAAACTACGTAACTATGTAAAGCCACTTAGAAAATTGCAAAATACAAAATGACACTGCATTCCTTTTTTTCATAGAGAAAGTTATAAATGAATGTAAGCCACTTGCACGAGCCATAGTATGTTGGGGGGGGGGGGGGGGGAGGGTTCTTAAAGGTCATGAATAACATATTTCACAACAATTAAAAACTTTGTCCCAAGTCCTCATCTGCAAGAGTTAATCCAGAGAGTAAGCTCTGGACTTGACCAAGTCACAAGACAAGCTTATTTACTGGGACATGTGGTGCGGGATTACGAACTAATCCAGACCTTTCCAAAAGCATAATCAGTGAACTATGGCAAGCTGTAGTAGCAAGCCCTAGGATTTGTCCCTGTCTGTTTAAAGCCGTATTAATTCTGTCCCAAAAGTTTAGTGATGGATGTCCTATTATAATTAGTGTTTGTCTCTGTTGTTGCTTTGTCAGTTTTCATGTTTCCATAAATATTCAGAGAAATCAAGACTTAATCTGAGGGATTAGTACTACATCATATCAGCTTTACTTCATGGATTATCATTTTCCACTACATCTCAAGGGATTAGGTGACATAATTATACTGTCACTGGAATAATTACGCAGACATACAGTAGTATTACTGCTCAATCAGTGTCTCTTGACTTTTGATAGTGACCTCCTTTATAAAAGGAAATATATGCAGTGTACAACATTTTAAGATGCCCTTGAGGATATAACAATATTTCTTTTAAAGTGAAAGATTTTTTTTCTGGACAGCAAATGTCAATCATTCTAAAAATATATGAGGGACAATCAAGATTGTTGATGCTAAGGAATCCATTTTTTCAATAGTGTTTTATCGGTAACTTTTCACAAATTGTTAATAATTTTCTTAGTTATTTTTTTAAAATCTATTTACAGCTGACATTAAGTATCCCTTTTATCATTTCAAGGAAATAAAGCGCCATATCGCTATCATCTAAAAAATTGCTGAAAAGCCTTTTAAGTATGAATTTCCCCCCTCAAATCTTGTCTTTTCTAAATTCTCTTTCAACCCAGACCTAATAAATCACAGTACCGTATTAGTCTTTTCTTTATCTTAACACAAGATCTTTAATTCATCCCCTGCCATTTGTCATTTTAATTTGTCTTTGTGAAATATGACATTCCCAGTCAACAGTTGCAGTACCATAGTACATATTACCATTCTGTAAGAGGGCTTGTTTCTAGATGAACTGTTTCGATAGTTTGATTAGCGTAATTACGAGATTTGTTGTTTAGATATTATCTTGGGTGACCTGTCAACTTCTTGGCAGTAATAGAGCTTAAAAATGCATTGATTCTTGGGGAAAAGACCATCATTTCTGATACAAAGATGCAAGATAACGACAAAGTACCGCTGGCAAGGTTGATGTTTAAGTCTATTGCATACAGGATGAGATGGACACACAGTCATTAGTACACACTGTTTGAGTAAATAGTGAGGTTTCGTGTTGTTTGATATATAGTGGAGCCATGGTATCAACACTACTTTTAGTGCTGCCATTACATCACTAATAAGTATAGCTTCAATTAACTCGGTGTTAATAAGTGAATGATAGAAACACAAAATAGTGAACTATTAGTATCACTAAACTTATTGTAGATGCTATTTTAACACTATATCACTATTCATTAAAGCCGTCATCAATTAATAAAATATAGGATTTTCATAATTCAGTGACAAAAAAACACAACTTACCCTCCAATAACATCCAGTTTCTTCATTTCCATGATCAAATGTTCTTCAATTTCTCCTTTCTGTAAAGTGGTTCCACAAATTGGACAGTAGGGGGTTTGCCCTTCACTGATGTACTGCCATCTTCTTTGTTCTGTTAAAGACAAAAAGAAATATCTAATCAGCAAAATGGCTTATATTTTTACAGTGAATTAATGGGTTTTTTCCAGCAGCATTCATTTAGGAGGAATGTGGTTTGTACATTTAGTAAATGAACTGATTCTCATAATTGTTCAACTTTGAAATACCCCCAACTTCCTACTGCTAAAAGAGAAAAGATATGAGACTATAAAATGTTGAAATTAGCTAAGAGAAAGACCGTTAAAGTTTTCTACATGTTTATTGTAATTGAAGGTCTGTAAATAGGAGATTTGATTCATGTCTGATTGTTCAAAGAATGTTCTTGTACTATTGTTATTTTGAGATGAACCCTTCAATTAAGCAAATATCACAATGCTAAAATAGCTTCCACATCCATATAGTAGTACTCCATTCAATCCAAACCCTTAATTAACCAGTGTGAATTGAGACTTTATGGTTAACATCAAGTATTAGCCTCTTCGACAAATAAACTCTGGATTCTTGATTTTGTGTTAACTAGAAATACCGACAAGTTTATATATCCGCTCTAAATGCTACCTTTATCAATCTGTATCAGCTTACTGATGGCTATTAGCCTTTGATGTTTCCTCTGTTTCAGAAGTGTTTTATCATAATGGTTTTATATTGTTTTACAATCATCAGACTCAAAGCATTGAACAGATTTCATTTATGTAGCATTCAAACAGTATCATTAAAAATCTTTCACAGGTAAATCCAATAAAAGTAATAAAAGACTGCTATATTTAGTGTTGGCATTTTATGGTACTGCAGCAACTCGATTGGATCAACTTATACTGTAGGGTGACTTTAACTTCTACAATACAATACAATACAATACAATACAATTCAAAAAGAAAATCTACTTCTACATTTCTTGCTGTACTGTATATATATATAATATACACAATGCTAAATCAATCACGTAGGTTATTTTTAAATTTTTGAAAAAAGACAATAAAAATTCTTTATGACCAATATTTCCTGGAATATCAACTGACCAACCGGATCATAAAAAATCTGCCATTTTTATTTCTCTTTAAGAATCCATTGATGGAGCAGACCACCTTTTCTCTAGTTGTCGCACGCATTGTTTTGCTACGAGTAAAATATGGACTTAATGTGAATAACATGGGAATACTGTATATAAAATGTATATAAAATAAAACAATAAACATAAAGCGTTCAAAGAGAAATCACCCCATTAAATTGTCACATCTGTTACGCGATGGCTCTCTATGACCATTTATCACTCGTCAAGCCTTCGCTCTAATGTCTTTAATAAGTAATCATTGACATATTTGCTGGACGCCAAGTTAATGTGAAACAGAGCTATTTCTGGGGGAGCTGTACTAAAAAATTATTACTCGGGTAAAACTTTATTACTGGACTTTATTGTTACAAAAAAAAATGTTTATTTGATATGATGATTATGTCTTCATGATTACTAACTTTGTAAATTTTATGACAGCCAAAGCAATCAAAATGACTAAAGACATAAACTCAAGTCATTAAAGACCATTTTTTTCAAACTTAAAGACATCAAATTATTAACTCTTTTTAATTGTTGAATATATAAACATGTATGCACAGCTCCTGAAGTATCATGTTCATATATGTTCATATTTATGATTATTTTAAAAAGGGCATTCATAAAAGAGTGATATTACAAGTCATAACAGTGATTTTTATGTCTTTCTAAGGGTTTACAAGAACACTTTATATTCTTAGTGTTACTTTATATAATACATATGTCTATTACAATACTATTAAAAAGAATATTAAAACATTTGAGCAAAGATCACAAAAATCTGGAGGCACTCCTTGTGTAGTCATAAAATAACATGAATTGTTTCCAATAAAAAAAATAAGTACTCTGAAATGTACATGTAAAAACATCAAATCATTTTATTTTTACAACTGAAGTAATTTTATTTAATCTTGTTATATTCTAGCTAAGTCCGTTCTTTATTGACTTCAAGATTAACTGTTACGGATCAGAAAACCACCTGTTTTAGTGTTTTTAAGAGGACAGACCTCTTCCAAAGAGTCAACATGAACATATGGACACATTTTATGATTAATGTTTGCTTCCTTGATAAATTCTTCATCGGTCATCTTTTTGTTTCTGATATCTAATGTGTGAGGGATGTTAATACTTTAAAGGGTGCCATGTAAAACAAAAATTAAAATCTATCTTAAATGTTGTCTCTATATTAAGACATTTCTTTGAACAACAAGGTGCTTGGTTTGTCTTTATCTGAAATCACACATTTTTCATAGACTTACTTGACTTGCCATGCCAAGTGCTATATACCAGTACATATAACTCGCACTGAGAAAAGCTTACTCAATGAACTTTGAGTACAAATCAATAGAGGTCAGTGAGTATGCACTGATATTTTCTAGGAAAGTCAAGTCCTAGGAATGAAAAGTTAACCTTAATTTCCTTATCACAGAAGTCTCTTCAAAATTTTGACCTCACAAAGTGTGACCGGAGTCATTTACAAAACTTGCCACCAGATCAAAGAAAAACCACTGCATTTTTTTGTCAATTTTACATTGTCTTTACTCCCTGAAGAAAATAAATGGAGATTTGTAATTGCTGTTTTGACACCCTTCAATCAATCTTCTATCCAATCAATTATCGACAAACCAATACTAAACTTTTCATACATTTATAACTACAAGAAAAATAAATGTATTTGATGTTTTGAAAAGTCGCAAATACAGTGAAATTATTGTATCATTTTCCATCATATATGTCAGTTTCTAGAATTGCGAAGCGTTGTTTTTTAGCTTTTTTTGTTGTTGAAAATTCTGTATTTTTTCGCGCTGTTCTTAAAGCCAACTATACATGTATTCTTTTAAGTTTGAATATTCCTTTACAATAAACCTTTCTTATTTTTGAAGCTAAGTGTGAAAATGGGTACTTTTTTCTCAGTTTCTGTAAACAAAAACCATCAAGGTGTTGCGAGCATATTGCTGTTTGTTTATGTCACCCCAACCTATACAAAATTTCATCACAACATTGCATGAAAAAAGCCCATGAAAGAAAACCAGGACAGAAGACGGCCAAGATCTGAGATCTGTGTGTTCTTCAGATTGTGTGAAACATTACTTTTTAACTGTTTTCTAAGCACTTTTATGACATTTTCGCCATTTTTATTGGGTGTTCTACCACTCTGCAGCAAAAGAAATATTTTCAAATTGCACTAAAGCTGTTAAAAGTATCA
>JAVSBT010492305.1:0-16709 GCA_033118115.1 Pharyngocirrus eroticus
AAACAATACATATACTCCTGTTAAAGAGCGAAAAAATACAGGACATCAATTACAGGCAAAATACAATGCATAATGGTTTTTTAAAAAGCCATAATTGGAAAAAAGAAAGGGGTTTAGATGAGAGCATCATTTAACATTAGATTCTGCAGTACATGAATAGGCTGATAACGGATGAATAGAAGTAGAGATGTATTTTGCTTGGTTTTTTTATTCCTTTCATTTATTTCAATATTTTGGATGGAATATTAATTCCAAACACAAAATGGTGTTTTTTATGTCCTTATGGACTACAAGCTTATGACATTCATGAAGCTGAGTCTAAATGAGTCCTCTTGGGATTACCATCCAAAAGAGGACTGATATTGCACACTGAAACTTTAAAATGAATTTCATCCATAAGCATAATTTATTCGAAGTTTCATCCCCCATTCACATTGTCAAGTATGGTAATAGTATTGATTCTGCAAGGGGAGTGAGTCGCAATACTAGGCAGTGTCAGTTGAAGAGAGCAATGCATTGAGAATGAGAGGCAGATATTTTAGGGCAGTTTTGCTTCATGTGAATAGTTAAAATATGGACTTTGTGTCACACAGATGTTTTGACAGAGTTTTGTTTGAGTTTTTTTCTTCACTTTGACGCAAGCTTTCTGATGAAAAGGATATTCATCAGGGACTTTCAAATGAGGCTTGTAGATACAGAATTCATTGCAAAGGAGTTAATTGTATTATTTACCATTAAAGGAGTTATACATCTTACAGTGAAATAACAGTCAAGGATAAATATCATAGTCACAGAGATCTTTTGAACAAGAAATTCAACTGACTCATCTGAGAGAAACTACAGGATTGTGATTAAAAATTGAAAGTGACAGGGTATAAGGATTCAAATCATATAGTCGATTATCAAGTGGTATAATCTCCTTCTTCTTATTGATTAGATTACTTTTCATATTTTTGAAGACTTTAAAGTGTTCCCCTCTATGTTTTATCAACTATTGAATGGTTTATAAAATAGGTTAGGAAAAGAAATGTGATATACTTTTTAAGACTAATGTTGAAAGGTTGACACAGTGCAATATTTGATAAAAAGCGAAACGTAAAAGACTGTAAAAATAGAGTGTCCTGTTTTGTTTTTTTAATGTTTTTATCCCCAAAGAACAAATCATTGATATGAACAGATTGTTAAAACAGAAAAGGAATATACATAATTGAGCAAAGATAACAAAATTGTGAGCCTTTCTTGAGTCTTTTTCAAGAGTTGTACAGGAATTTGAATTAAATTTTTTATTTAGGTCCACTTATAAGAATAAAGGTTTAAAAAAAGGGATTGAAAGCCGTATTATTGGGAAGATTTTTGTAGAACTTAATTTTAGGATTGACAATTTGAATGGTTTTGTTCATGGTATCAAAAGATAACATTTCTGGATTGCTTGAAAAAGTACTTGTAATTTAAAAAAAATCTAAAATAAAGTGTGCGTTTTGATATTGATACCTATTCTAGTTGTATTTCACAAAAAGTCAGCAAAGGCAGTAAGATGTTGCTTCAATGCTTTGAAATACTTGTACATTGGCAAAATTATAGTTTATGTCACGGAAACAATCAATTTGATAATTAAAGGATAATATTAAAATACGGTTTTGGAGTAAGTACACGCATGTGACCCAAAGTGCAATGATGCTGGCTCATCAGACAATTGCCTGTTATTATGTGATTATGTTATCAAATATACCAATAGAGATAAAGCTCATTATTTTCATCAAAATGTCAATTATTGATGTTTTTGTATTTATTATCAAAGCAAGTATTGTGTATTTCAAATATCTTGATGAAATATGAGGGTTCAGTTTCAACATAAAGCTTAGGTCAAACAGACTTTTATGGCTAAATATAGATAAGCTTTCTCACCGAGTTCTTCTGCTTTCTTTATCTCGGACTGTGAAAAAAAGTCTTCACCAAGCATAAATCTCACCAATGAGTTGACTCAACATAATGCATTCATCATTCTAAATTTGATGAAAATTTTAGTCGATCCACTTCTGGAAAATTCTTTATTTGTTCGATATGAAATAGCTTCTTCCTTTTTTTTCGCTTTTTATAAAAAAATGTTTTTAGAGAGGCAATTAAAAAAGTAAATCTATTATTGGTTTCGAAATTAAGGTGTTTTTGGGTTTTTTAATTGTATAGATTTATGTAGTTTTGAAGGATATTTAGATAGTAAATATTGTTTTTAAACAAGATTAAATGAATATTCATGAAGTGTGTGCTAATGATATTAGTGCTCCTGTAAGTCAAGCACCACAGATAAGTAACTTCCTGGGCAACCAAATAAACCATACCTTGTTATACTGAGCATCTAGCAAAATTCCAACAGAGAAGTATATACAAGGCTGGCTATTTTTACCTCATCCATGAAACAGGCACTCATATTTCTGGTACACCGTTCAAAAAAGCTGAGGTCTAGGTACTATTGCAGTTCTGTGATTTCTACCTTGTTCATATCAATGATCTAATATTTAAGAAACCTTTCAAAAACCTTTTTGTTCTAAATTTATCCTTAATTTTGGCAAGAAAAAGGGGATTAGCATCTCAATTATTGTTCTATCAAAACTTAGCTTGTGGTTAGAAACTCATGATTTGAATCTAGTGTAAACCTATAAATATGAATTATGATTATTTGTTTATCCTTTTTCACTTTTCAATCCCAAATATATGGCATAAAGAGAAAGAAAAAAAATAGGTTCAAAATGTACATTTTACTCTTTCTTTTGTCAAGTTTGTTATTGTCACTTTTGGGAGCAAAGTCCGAGTGAACAATATCTCATAAAAGTTATGGTAACCCCTTTTCAAGACCGCTTTGTCCTAGACCAAAAAGTAACTTTTAAAGTTTGAATGCCGAGATTTATCTGGTTATGAAAGCTCAAGTATGTATCTGAAAGATGTGTAGAGCTCAAACCAGAGCTGTGAATAGCAGGCTACTAAAAAGACAAACAGTGGCTCCTATTTCATTTTGGCTAGTGTAAGTTGAGATGAGATAACCTCCATGTGCAGTTCTCTGCCTGTCAAACTTGGAACATGAAAATTGATGCATACTCAGTTAGTTTGAACAAAGAATGGGGAGCCAAGATGCCCAGCTCCGAAACTAGAGTTCTTGAAAAGGAGGAGGTATGTTTTATACCAGTATTACTATTGTATTATCATGTAAATTTTCGATTTGTGAACACTTTCATAGTGATATGATATGGAGATAAGGAAATTCAAACATTTAAAAGACTTTATGAAACTCTATCAAAAGTTCTGAAACTTCAAAACTTGTACACTTCAGGCTGACCTCCTTCTGAGATCAGCTGTGGGAATAAGGAAAGCTATTTATGGATGCTTCTAAGGAGTCCATATTGGATTGATGAAAAACTTTTTTTGTGGGATTTGAATATTGAGACTTAGGGACTAATGTAGTTAGTTCTCAAAAAGAATGTGTAGCAAAGAATAAGGCTAATTGGTTTTCAACATCATTCAAACCAAAGAGAGGAGGATTTTTGGTAGATCTGTCTTTGAATAGTTAGTGGGTTTCTGATGTGAAAGAAACCCTTGAAATCTCACTCAAAAAAGATGAAACTTCAAGCTTACCCAGAGTAAACGCTGTGTAAAGTATCATGACTTACGGCTAGTAGAAGAAATAAAAGATTAAAACGTAGGCCTCAATTTCCTCTGGATTAAGTCATTGTAGAGATATGTGTATCACTTCCAGTGAACAATTACTAGGATATAGAAATAATTTCCTCTTTAGTAGTGAATCATAGGTTGATTCCCATTTTCTGTTTTATATAAGTAAGTCTGAAGTTATAATTAGTTAGAGACCTGAAACACCAAAATACTCTACTGATGACTTAAATTTTTTATAAAGGCTGTGTTTCACAAAGTTCAAATTCCAGTTTAATATTTTGGAATTATCCTATCAAACTAGCAATTCAAGTCTAGCAAAATCCATTTTATTTTATCTGCCTCTCATACTTTTACTAGCATCAAGTTCCATAAAAGCATCATGTTAGGAAAATTACCCAGTGCTGATGAGAAGGAAATCTTGATGGAATTTGCCATTTTGATTACTGCTTCTCTTGATCTGCACTGTAATCTCATTGTAGTGTTTTATTGTGAATGAAGGGACTGAATGTCAAAGTAGACAATGAAAGACATTGGCAATTTGATCCAACTGACTGCTTGTGCGCATTCTCTCTGCAGACAAAAAGTGGTGTGGGGGTTAGGGGGTTGGGGGATATTGTTGATAATATGTGCTAGACATTAATATGTACAAGATTTTGAAGTTTTTGAAATGCTCTTGTCACTTTTTTTGTGATCAGAGCATTTGTTTATTATTTTTTTAATTATAAATTATAATTGATCTGTGCATCATCTTGATGCCCATATCGCTTTTTTATTGTGACATTATCTTTACCTCGCCATGCTCTCCCTTGCTCTCTCACACATATGCTCCATGAACGAACGTGAACATGGCTGCCTTGCCTATCACGTCAACGCTGAATTGGGAATATGTACATCTGTGAATTAATGAATATCAACACTATCAAACCATGAAACTACCTACCTACCAACCAACCTACCGACAACACACCAACCTTTTGTGTGATCCTTCATGAACGAAAACAATGGTGATGTCTTGAATGATGGTAACAGACACAGAAAGAGAAAGAGAGTTCAAGAGCGCCAAGTATAGAGGATGATGAGGATGGGCACTTGATTTACAAAGAAGGAGATGTCCTCCAAGCTAGATGTACACAATTTTCAGTAATGTTTAATCCATTTCGAAACCCCCGCCCATGTTTTATACATTACAATGTTCTTTATTTCAGTCATGGTAAAAGAAGATAAAGTGCCCCTTTTTGCAAATGTTTTCATTCTTTGTTACATGTTTGCTAACATGTGATTTTATCAAAATAAAGATAAAATATTGTTTATGAAAACACATGAGTCACTTAATGAAGATTAACAAATTATAAACTTTTGGGATGATAATTTTTCCTGCTACATTACCGTATGATTCATGGCTTACAGGGCTAATGGGTGTGGGTTCCAAGTCAATAGGGCAAAGTAATTGTTAGGTCATTCTAAAATGTACATAGTAAACTTGATTTATTTGAGCAATTTTAGACACAAAATGTGCCTGTCTTATACTGCTGAAATTCATAATCAAGGAAACCTTTTTATTTGTCTTTTTTTTTTTAATGGGAACAATGACTGGATACAAAAGACTTGTTTTGTATCATTGCATTGACTACAGAATTCATCACTAGACAGGCACATCTTGGGGTAGAGAATTTAGTAGTTAAGACAACTAGATAGTAATGAAGTAGTATTAATTCTGGAATACAATTCTTATTTGTAGATGACATTGTCAAGACTCTTGGAGAAGGCACTTTTGGAAAGGTGGTGGAGTGTGTAGATTATCAAAAGTAAGTACCGACTTTCACAATTACAGAATAATGGATAAATATTGTAATATGTAACAGTTACACATTTTACTTGGTGTAAAAGTGATCCTAGAAAGATTGGTGTATGGAGTAACTGGTTGGATAATAAACCATGTGTATAATTACTAAAGTATGCAGGTCGTCAACACAATGCAGGTAAAGAGAACAGAGTATATGTTACCACAACTTCAGTATTTAAAAAAAAAAAAGTTTTAGCACACTGCATAGTCATGAGAAAAAGTTTCCGTCTGGTAGATTCCCATTTGATGAATACTGCTAATACTCACTCACTCTAAAGTTGCTAGCTCAAAATAACCCAGTGGCATTAATGTACAGGGTGATAGATTACAAGCACAGCTGTATTGCATTTCTTGGATGCATCTGTCAGTATATGTGCAATAGTATGTTTAAAAAGTGCACTGAATTTTGAACATGTTTAAATAATATTACTATTTTCATTTTGCTATAGGCCATTTATTTTTATTTTATGATTTTACCTTATTCTTTTTCTAGTTCAAAGATATGAACAGGGTTGAATACAACAGTAAACATGTTTTGATATTTTGTCTTTCCCAAAAAACATAATTGCATCATCAAATATTGCCTAGCCTCCATAAAAATGTTACTTTTATATACTATCCTCGGTGAATATCATTCACCAAAGAAAACAAACAAACAAACTTTCAGTTGGCCAGTATGTATTAAATGGATTGGCAAAAAAGTCGACTGTTGAGTTGACTCTGACTAAGATTTGCGAGTGTTACTTGCATTTTTTTCCTTTAATCAATGCAATGAAAATAAAAAACAAACCATTTTAAAACGTAATAAAGTGACCTTTATTGAATTACTTGTTTTGGAAGATGAAAATTTGAGAAATGAATTCCTTAAAAGTTTTCTTGAACTTCAAAGATAATAATTCAATTTATTCTAATTCAGTTTCTAGAAGATAAAAAAAAGTTGTAAGAAAGTTTCGGAAATGTTGACTAACAAGAACTCTTTTGAAAACTAGTTATTTTGAAATCTGTTAGTAATCACTCAGGCACCCAAATACAAGGCTTCACCCACACAAGCAGAAAAGTAAAAAACAAGTTGATCAATGAATAACAGGCGGAAATTTATCTTCATTATACATGTACATGTATATCCAAGAATTGTAAACATTCTTTTGGCAATACTCATGTGTCTTTCTGAACTTCTCACTTATTCAGAAAAATATTATGTTTAGTAGCCATTATACTATTTTCTTAGTAGGATTACAAAGGTATTTGAATAGTATGAATCCATTGAGGTAGCTGCCTCTTGTTTTGGACATAGAATGAATATGATGGTAAAAAGTCAAATAGAAGTACAAATTTTAATATGTGAAGGACTTTTATCTCATATGATAGGCCTGAACATTTAAGACAAGTAATGATAGATTGCCTGTAGGATTAGGCCCATGGTAAATCAAAATAACTTCATGGCTATTCTAGCCCAAGATTTCACATAATCTACAAAAAGGAGATGAAAAGTGTCAATGGCTATGTACTTAAAACTATATTTTGTTCCAAAACAATCCTATTACTATCAAATTATCCATGAGATTGTATTTGAAAACAACTCTGATCTTGAGGGACAGTGATATAAATCTGATTCTTAATGAAAGTTGCAAAGATTTCTGACTGAACTAGTTTGATCATCTATTTAAACAGAGTCTGTATCATGATAGGATAGTATTGAGGAATCTTTTGCGTCATATTTCCGATTTCTCTCTGAGGGATCTAAAGAGATTTAATAGGAAAAAGTGAGATGTTCATAAGATATTTTGAGTTGTTTCACAAGCACCGATGCTTGGCTGGAGAAAGATTTGGCTGCCTTTCAAAAAAAGGAATGACTTACTCCATATACATAGATCTTCCTGAAATATAGAAGACAGTCAGAGGAGCAGATAAAGATAATTCATGAACATTCTTTTCCATTTGTCTATCTCTTTTGCTGTTTCAAAGTCTTTGTTCAGCTTTTTTGGTTCAAAGAAAGCTTTGCAGAGAAATGACACCATGGGGTCTAGGGATTTCTTTATTATCAGAGCATTATATGGCAGATCACTACCATTATCACTCATTTTCATGTTATGGATATGTTTTCATTTACAAATGGCACACATATGCATGACTAAAACCAATCATCTATGGGAGAGATATATGGCTTATGAATAACAAAATGACGTTTGATAATTGTTTTCTCTGCAGCAAAATTGTAGGAAATTTATTGTATGCCCAAAGTGTCAAGTTTTGTGGCATGTGGTTATTTGATCTTCATTACATCTTAACTAATCAAGTTGGTGCATGATAGAATTAAGTCTAAGGTATGTAAGGTTAGGGTCAAACTCTAAGATGTAAACAATGATGTCATTAATAATGTACTAGCTCTCTTTTGAAATTGATGTATAAAGCAAACCTTCCTTCACATTTGTAACTCCTGTGTTTATAAAACTCTATGTGAAGGGATACTTTTGTTTTCATATCTTGACCACCTCTGGGGTATAAAACTCTTTTATTGGTCCATAAAGTATGAAGAAGGCCAGCCAAACAAGATCTATGATATCACTGGAATATTGCAGATTTAGGTAGCTTTGAGTAATTTAACTACAGGAATTGAAAGGAAAAAAACAGTGTTGGAATGGAGTTAGTACAAAGATATTGATCATAGGATCAGTTGACTTACAAAACTGTCATTAATTGGTTTTCTTTCTTCATGGAGATTGGAATTATGCTCATTTTCTCTTGGACATCCTGCAGCTTTCTCTATTTCTTTCAAGAAAGTCAATAATTTATTTCTTGCCTGCCATTAGTTCATGCATGGTCACACTTGGTAGAAGACATTCCAGCAGTCTTCCTTTTTTATGTACGGTATGAACTTGAAGGCTGTCATAGCTTAATGGTAGTGTACATTGACTTATGACAAACCCTTCAAAACTGTCATCATCATACTCAATCAAAAGAGTTATGCTAATAGTTTTGCTCTTTTGTTTTGTTTTCATTTATTTGAGGAAGATTGAAAATATTCATATGCCTCCTACAGAGATAAAGTGGCCAAAGAACCAGCGTGTCTCCTATTTTATATGCAGACATGTTACTTGCTGAGGGCTAAAAATTGTTTGAATCCCCAGCAGGGTGTAAAGTTTGATTAATTGGGTCCTTGTTGCCCTCCTTTGATAAAGATGGTTTGTTGTATAGCCAGCTATGGAGTTAGATTTGATGTGGCATTTGGTGTTACCCTTGTCAGAAATTGGTTTTGAGTAAATGATAAAAGAGATGAAATCTTACTTTTCGAATATTCATTTCTCTAAAAGCCTGGGGAGCCTAGAAATAAGGGCAAATCAGATATTCTTGCTTGTGCTACAGAAAGAATTGAAGATATGTTTCCCAGGCTTTGTTTTTAGCTCTTTGGGCTTTAGGAAGTATTAGCTAAACCCCATAGAGTCTTCATAGCCTGAAACAGTCAAAGGTTCAATTCTTTAAAGGTCTCTCAAGAAATGGAGTATTTTTCATGTTTTTATGTGCGTCAATATTTTTTTCATATTGATTTCTTCTGTAGATACATGTCTATTCCGGTCTTTGAATAAATTATGTTATCTCAAAGTTCTGTTTATGGTATTTCATAATCTGAAAGATCAGATTTATCCCAACCAAAATACTCCAACTGATTTATCATTTTCTTTGTATGCATAAATTATTATGTAAAAACAATTATTTTCATGTAATGTTTTCTCTATTTGCAGGGACAATGATCATATTGCCTTAAAAATCATTAAAAATGTGGAAAAATACAGAGAAGCAGCTAAATTAGAAATCAATGTGCTAGAAAAAATAAATGAAAAAGACCCAGATGGAGAAAAGTAAGTTGCCCTCATTTTGCCCTTGTTATTGTTTACCAGCGTTATGTTGTCTTTAGCTATGTCTCATTATTGTTATTAAGATTTTGTGTTAGCCTCAGGCCTTACATTGCCTGATAGCATTGCCTGTAAATAAATACTGGAAACATTTTGTTTTTCGTTATTTTGGTAATTTTGGCAGCTGTTTTCTTGACGTAAGTTTGTTTTGGCACTCCCTTTTTCAACTGGCTTTTAGCAATTCTCTCTGAGCTCAATTCATAGAAATAAAAGAGAAAGTTTTTTTGCTAAGACATGGATTAAGCGCTGTGTGTGCTAATATTTCTTCTGCCCAGACATGCCTGGAATTTAGAAATCTTTATAACATCTAACATGTCTTGCTCCGTGAATTGTGTTCCAACTGCAGAATATGGCAATATTGGTGATTACTTCATTTAAAAGTATTTGGTAGTCTTCATATGTTGACCAAATTGAACAGACTAAAAGTGATGGAATGGAACAGATCATGCAGTTGAATGCCTTCTGTTGTTATCACTTTGAGAATATTTTATCCAGTGATTTGCTCCTAAAGCCTTCTTTCCATTTTTTTCTTTTTAAGTTGTGTTTTGAGGTTAACATTTTGTCATCATAGTTCAATGAGCCAGGTTTGTTTTTGTGATATTAGTTCTATGTTGTTTTTAAATGGCTTAGTAGTGTTGTGTTTTCACTGCCCCCCTCCCTCACATACACACAAAAAAGAATGTCAGATGCTTTAAAATGCCCCATTTGGAACAAGTAAGCCAACATAACCTCTTATCATAGCATTAGAGGATAGATTTATCTTTGCATAATGTAGAATTATTGCCATGGTTTTCAGTGCCCCATCCTTTCTTGTAATTCTTTCCAGATTCAGTAAACCATAATCACAGCTTATTTTGCTGGCCTTCTTCCAAAAAAGTTTGTGAGAAACAGACTTGCATTAAATTGATATCCCCAACGTGCATGGAATCATTCCATGGCCTCATTTATGTGCGCAATTGAAATTCTTGGAGTCTAATTCATAAAAGCCTTGTCTTGTTTTCATCTGAATAGTCTTCATACATAAAGTAAATGAATGACCATAATGCTTCATTTGAGGAAAGAAAAAAAAACTTTTCTGTGGTTGAAGATGTCTGCCTATGATTATGCCAATATCAATCATACTGTCAAAAATTGATTACATCTAAAGATCCAACATACACATATTGCATTGGCTGACATCAAACATTTCCATTAGGTAGAATTAATGGCTTCATATTAGCAGAGAAATTTCTAATATCATGTATGATTTCATAAAAAAACCATAATTTTCTTTTCCAGTTTGTGTGTGCGGATGCTAGATTGGTTTGATTATCATGGACACATGTGTATATCATTTAACATTCTTGGCCTTAGTGTGTTTGACTTTTTGGTAAGTTTGTAAGAATGTTACTATCATAAGTTTTAATTTGGCAGAGTTGCCTAGTACAAGTAAATATGCTGCACAGGAACTCCACAAAGTGCAAAAATTCATGTTCAGTAAATGTGTATATCTAAACACTAGAACCAATCAATGTGAAAATCCAAAAACTCATTTCTCAAGATATTAAAAGTAAGGAAATGTCCCTAACAACCAAGAAATTAGTTGCTTTTTTTTTGTTTGTGTGTAAGGTCTTGTCTAAGTAAATTCTTGATGGATGATATTCTAAAGGAATTTCAGAATGTTTTGAAACGATAAAATGTTGAAATAACATGCTGAAGCATTTTTGTATGTCTGTGTCCAGGCTCTTGTATGTAATTTATGTTTATGAATGTTACTTAAAAATGCATTGTTTTATGTGGATTTTGCAGAAAGATAATAGTTACCAACCTTATACTTTGGACCAAGTGCGGCACATATCTTACCAATTGGTGAAGGCTGTGAAGTGTAAGTATCTCCACTGAGTGTCTGTTAATCATTTCAATGAGTGTGTACAAGATTAGAAACCCTCTCATGGCTCATCACATGGCAAAAATGCACACAGTTACAAAGTGTTGGGAAATTTATTTGATTTGTGTTTCCTTATTTTTCCAGTTCTCCATGACAACAATCTGACACATACAGATTTAAAACCAGAGAATATTTTGTTTTTAGACTCTGAATGTGAAGTTTTATATAACACCAAAAGGGTAAGTAGAAATGTGATTGTTTAACTTTGATTTTGAATTAATTTTAATTTTGTAAAACACATTTTTGTGATCATAAAGCATCTGATATTGTATTATATATATTTGTTTACAGAAAAAGGACATACGGAGAGTGAAAAAGACAGATATTAGGCTAATTGATTTTGGGTCTGCTACATTTGACCATGAACATCACAGTACCATTGTATCAACGAGACATTATAGAGCACCAGAGGTTATTCTTGGTATGATACAATATCATTTCTTGTTTGCAACTTTCAATTTATCCTCTAATACCTCTTGAATGAAAACATATTCTGTTATAAATTTCATTCATAGAACAGTTTTTAAGAGTTTGGGAACTTTATGACTTTTTCTATGTTACCAAATAGCTAAAAAAAAAATGACTTTTTTTATTTCAGAGTTGGGCTGGTCTCAACCTTGTGATGTGTGGAGCGTGGGATGTATTATTTTTGAAATGTACACTGGCTATACACTCTTCCAGGTATACCTATACTTTATCTCACTCAAGATATTATCTCATCGAAGTCTGATTTTAATTGTTTTTGAATTTGCCATTATTTTAACACTCATGTTGTAAAGTTTTAACAACTTTCTGTTTTTCTTTCTTTTTAAGACACATGATAACAGAGAACATTTGGCAATGATGGAAAGAATCCTTGGGTCAATACCATATAGAATGGCAAAGAAAACAAAGTAAGTACAAATTGAACTATAAAAATAATTAAGTCTAAACTGTTTTTGAAATTGAAGGTTTACATCTATAAAGATTACATTCATTTTGTAAAAGTGATTTGAAATATAACATCATGAGAACATCATAGAATACTGTCATTTAATCTCAACTGTCTAAATTACAACATCAATTCTTTCACCATCCTTGCAGTTTCATTGTCCATTTGCCTTTTGCTGCTATATTTTTTTACTATTGTATCTAGCATTTTGCTTTGCAACCAATTTAAAGAAATATATTCGAAAATGATACAGCAGCATGCTCAAATAAAAGGCAAATTATGCAAATGGTCTTTGAAATGCTGCCTTCCTTCTCTTTCTATGCATGGTATGGTTGGGGGAAAAACAAGTCAAGAAAGACTGAATGCATGTTGAGTGGTTTACAGACTCCTTTTGATATCTTCCTTCCAAGGAAGGTTTTTGTTTGAAAGTGTGTGGTTATGATCTAACACAGGCATTGTTAATAACACATTTTGTTGCCCCTTTTCTATCTGTTGGATATCTAACTCTTGATAGATATTGAAAATCATGAATGATACATTGGAATATGATTGAATGACCTTAGCCATTACCAGCCAGAAGTAGTACTAGGCTTATTCTCTAGCCAATTGTTAACCAAGTGACTGTGATTCGTTGGTGTGGAAACCTAATTCTTTACATGTCTGGGATAGTTCAATTCTTTCTATCTTGTGTTTGTCCTTTTTTTGAAAAGAGATTATAGAGACATGCCTCTTTTACCCATTTTTGTGTTGTTTCAAGCATGTTTGTGTAATTTTACTTTGTGATCTGCACTATAGAAGTCTTAAAAATTCCAGCAGGGTTTCTAAAATGAAATTTTATTTTTAATGGGAAAAGAACGAATGAAACTGGGTAATAAATTGTGCTAGATTTGCTTGCTAATGCTATTTACAGCTGTAAATTTGTTTATAGAACTGACATGCCCTTTTCCAGTTCCAGAATCAATGATAAGAATATATATACAATATATTAGTTGTTGATTTTGGAACACACCTTATTTTATTCCTGTTGTTTTTAAAAAAATGCATAAATATTTCTATGCATGTTTTTTAAGTTGTCTGCTAACAACAGTGGCTGATCCAGAAAACCACCTGTCTGTGACTGTTTGCTAGCTGTAACATAGCTTGTCAGTGTATATATCTTTGCATGATCCTGTAGGTTTAATTTGCTCAGAGTTAGTGCTTGATGGAAGCTTCTTTGTTGCTGTTGATTTCATCAATTTGATTTGGACTGAGTCCATGATTCCCTGTATCATCAACATCTCATTCATGCTGGAAATTTGACTCTTAATCCTTATTTGTTGTTATGGTTACCAAGAACTGGCTACTTCTGGCATGGGCGCCTTGAATGGGATCATCAAAGTGTAGCAGGGAGATATGTTAGAGAGAACTGTAAACCACTTCATGTAAGTAAATGAAAGAAGAATGGATGAGGTTTTTTTTCTGTGTGAATGCAAATGTGAGTGTCCTCTTTCCCTTCTTCATTCAATCTCTTTGCTGCCTATTCTGTATTTTCATGACTATACAACCCAGTTAAACTGTACCCCTTTACAGAATTGGGTTGTAGTGGTTCTGCCAAAGTGACAGACATGAAGGTACACCTGAAGGTCAATCTTTTGTTCTCCTCTATTTCACATCCTTGTCATTACTAACCATGTTTTATGTGAACCCCCCCCCCTTTCTGTTCTACTTTTTCTTTTATCCTTCTCAACTATCTCTGAACCCAAGTTTACATATTTGTTGATAACCATTTGCATGATCAAGTGTATCTTTTTCCCCCCCTTGGATAGAAAATCCAAATACTTTTACCACGGAAGACTGGACTGGGATGAAAGAAGTTCTGCAGGGAAATATGTTAGAGAAAATTGTAAACCCCTTAAGGTACGTAATGTTTGCAGTCCCAGAATTCAAAGCCACCAAGAGCAAGAGAGAAATGGAAAGGGGTTTATTGTTAGATACCAAATTAAATAATGCAGCATGTAAAGGAAGCTATTTTTGTATGCAAAAACACTAAAATTAACAACATTCATTTTTGGAATGTGAACCTGATAATAACTTATGTATATAGTTAATTTCTACCTTTTCATTGAATTTTATCGATATAATCATAAGCTCTATAGCTAAAAGAATTAAGTAAAGTTTCTGCATATAATTTCTTCAATGTCATTTTCTTTTAACATCAAAATAATAATGCAAGTTAAGAATATATTTATAATTAAATATCAATTGTACACTGTTTCAATTCAACAGTCAAAATTGTAACTTAACTTTCATCCTTGATAAATATCTTATGCATATGTTTATAATTACTCAATTTATTAAAAAAAAATCAAAATTTAATGCATTTACTTACTTCAAATATTTCGCTTTTACAGAGATACCTTTTGCAAGATGGAGATGACCATCGTCAACTCTTTGATATAGTGGAGAAAATGCTAGAGTATGATCCTGCCTACAGGCTGACTCTTGTTGATGCCATGGTCCATCCATTCTTTAAAAAACTTTCTCCAGAACAAAAAGGGGAAACAAAAAACTTAAACCGAGAGCGTTCTCACAGTCTTAGCCGATAACTGATCTTTTAGCTCGAGGAAATCAAACTACAAATGATGAGAACAAATTTTAAATGAAATGTTCATGTGCATGATGATCAACGACCCTGAAGATTCTTTTTGTTCTTGATTATTCCTTCTTTCATGTAAAACCAAAGCAATAATAGGTATTTATCATAAAAACGACCCAAATGAATTCCTCTTGTTTTATGTAAACTGTAAACTCTATGTAACTTTGAAAAATAACATTTCTTCCAGTTCTATCTTGGTGCTGAAAAAGTCAAGTTATGTCATAGTTATATTAAATGTGTGCCTACTTTTGATTGGGAGGCTTACTAGTCAGTACTTTTACAGTGTTTGCAAAATTTCATATATAAATGCTGGAGTTTGATCGAGAGTCAAAAAGGTAAATTATATGTATCATTCATACAGGAGACAAAATTAGTCACAAGTATTTTGTAACACAATTATCAGCTGATTTTTTAACAATCTGTAAGAGTGCTTGCTAGACCATGCCATAGTTTTACATTTTGTAATGCTTTTAATGGATTCTGTAGGAAAATTTTGACTGCAGGTAGAAAAATCGGTGACTGTATATGAGATTAAAATCAGAATCATAAGTGTAATTTCATTTTTATTTTATTGACGTCACAAAATGGGATAATGTGTGAAGATCCATCAGATGAGAAAATGGACTGGAAACTTACTGATGTAATTCTGCAGTACTTTTCTCTAATATTTTTTATTTCATTGGGTATTTGGCATATCACTGTGGATGTGACTCAGAACACCTTGAAGTGTTATTTAAACAATGATAGATCTAAAATGTTTAAGTTTTGGAACAAGTGCTGAACAATGACACTTTGAACAATTGTGCCTTTAGATTCTGGGAACTTTCCAGTCAATGAAGTGAAAGAAATTTGAAAAAAGATGGATTGCCTGATGTGTTCATAGGGAAATGTATAGTTAAGATAGATTGTATAACGGAACAGAACTGAAGTATTTTAATTAATGGGAGGGTGGGTGGGTATAGTAGATGAAGTATATTGGATATGTCATGGGCCATTTGTTCATTAAACAGAACTCATTTCATCATTCACAGTCATCTAGTATTCTGTACATTTTCAAGTCATTATCCCATATTTATTATTTCTCATGTTTAAGTAGATGTTTCCTTTTTTTTAAGTTCGCCAATATTTGTGTCAGAAGGGCAACGTCATGGAGTAAGAAACGTGAAAGAATTGTTTGTTATTGATATGCAAGTTGATTGTCTTTATAGAAGAAAATATAACAGGTGTACATGCTTTAACGTGTTGGCTCAAAAGAGCACTTTCTTTTATGTGGCGCAACGATTCAAAGTATTTCTGTTTTGTTCACCTATGTAAATCCAATTTTATTAAATGGCAGTGTTCTAAGAGACAAATTCTGTGGACTTGTTTATAAAATTAAATATGAATTGATTTTTGAGTACTTTTAGTGTTGGAGCAATATTTGAAAGCACTTTGAATCTTGATGCTGGACTTCCAGTCAAAAAATTATGGAAATCATTTACTTGCAAAGTTCTATATTCATTATTATTTATTAGCAAGCAGTCAAGTCTAAATTGAAGAAATTAATTGTTGATAACCAGTGCATTGCCATAGCTGCTGTGTGAATTTCAATAGAAATAGTCTTTGTAACTTGAAAACATATGTATGTACAGTTTTTCTTAATAAATTTTATGATAGCAAGAATTGTTTTTGTTTTTAAATGCTTGATGCCTATTTCTAGCAAGAACAAGAAAAACAGATTTTTTTTATTTCCTTTAATTTAAATAAAATTGAATCATGTGCAAGATTAGGCAAACATAAAAACCTTTGCCTTGAATACTTCT